>CAWUFW010017287.1:0-269340 GCA_963921515.1 Calotriton arnoldi
TTCATAGGCCCCAAGGACTCTGGCCATTTGAGGCAGGGCATGGCTCCCAGGGGAGGCTGGCGTTTCCCTGACCCTGCTCCTCCTACCAGTCCTGCTGCCACCGGCCTGCCCACTAGCCACATTGCTCACCACGGTCCTCGCTGTGGCTCCCAGGGTGGATCCAGTCGGCCGGGCCACCACCTGCGCTGGGGCTGGTGCCAGCGAAGACGTGGTGGTGGTGGAGGCGGTGGTGGTCGGTGCGGCGATGGTGGCGGTTGCGGCAGTGGTAGTGGCCGCAATGACCGTGGGTGTGGCCGCAACGACAGTGGCAGCAGGGGACTGGGACTGTTCAGCATCCCTGGATGATGGGTTGGTGGGTAGGAGGGGTCCTGGGAGCGGCTGGGCCCTGCCACGCCAGATGGGCCAGCTTGGTGGTCCGTGTCCGAAGAGGTGGACAGATCCTCCAGATCCGTGTGTCCTCGTTGGGGGCTTGTAGGCTGGCTGTGCTGGCTGCTGTCTCCATCCCCAGCGTCCAGCAGTTCGTCACCTGTGGAGAGAATGAGATTTGTTATTGTGTTGCACCTGGCGAAGTATGTATTAGTCGTCTGACATTGGCAGTTCGTGCAATCTCGTACATGGGTTTCCCGGAGGCGAGTGTGTGGCTGTGGCATCTGTAGGTGTGTGTGCTAGGCAATGGGACTGTGTGCTGTGCACATGTGGCATGGGACGGATTGGCCATGCCGATGGGTGTGTTGCTTTGCCCCTACTCATTGTGACTCTGGTGTATGCGGGCTCCTGGCCCATCCTGGGTCTGGTTTGTACTTTGCTTTTGGAGTTCAAATGGAACGCTTAGGAACGCATATGGCAACATGGGGGCCATGCCCCAGATTCGCATTTGGGATGGAATATGCTTTTGGGGTTCAAATGGAACGCTTAGGAACGCATATGGCAACATGGGGGCCATGCCCCAGATTCGCATTTGGGATGGAATATGCTTTTGGGGTTCAAATGGAACGCTTAGGAACGCATATGGCAACATGGGGGCCATGCCCCAGATTCGCATTTGGGATGGAATATGCTTTTGGGGTTCAAATGGAACGCTTAGGAACGCATATGGCAACATGGGGGCCATGCCCCAGATTCGCATTTGGGAGGGTATATGCTTTTGGGGTACATGCTGTGAGCCATGGGTGCCGAATGTGACATGTGTTGTGGCAGCATGACAGTGCATGGTCTGAGGTGTGTGCATGCCTGACATGCCCTGCATATTTGCTGTCTGTTGTGGTTACTGGACATGGCATTGGACGCATCGTTATGAGTGAGTGATAGTTGTGTGCCAGCCAACGTATTGCAGTTGTCCCATCTCCTTGGTGTGCGTGCTGCCCTGTGCCATGTGCATCACTGCAGTGCTCGGGGGTGTGGCCCATGTTGTGTGTTGTTGCTCACAGTGTGTCGTGCGCTTAATTGACTTCTGGCACATGGTTGGTCATGGGCATGTGTCTTAGCGTGACTGCTGTATGTGTGGCAGCTGTGCGGATGACATGCCTTTCATGAGACTGGGGCTGACGGATGGGATGGATGGTATGTTGTATGTGCATGGTGTGTCTGTGTGTTTGATGGGTTCAGTGGTGTTCGTGTGCATTTCTGTTGTTCCGCTCTGTTGCGTCTAGTGTTGTTTGTCTTACATAGGCGTAGTTGTGGGGTGTGTGGTTGACAGGCAGTAGGGGCTACATGGACAGGACTTCAATGGTGTTTCGGTTGTGTGTGATGAGTTGCACAGTGGCTGCCGTGTGGGACTATATTCAGTGTGGCTTGTGCATGCAGACGTGGCTCCTTGGGTGTTGCTATGTCTGTGATGGGTCATGTGGGGTGTGAGTCTGCTGTTCATGTCCGTGTAAACATTGTTCACTTGTTCGTGACGGTGGGCGGTGCTGCGTGTTCGTGTGCTACGTGACATGTCCCATGTGTTGGTGGTGTTATGGTCCTCATGCCTCCAGTAATCCAGCCCTGTCCAGTTTCCCACCTGCAAGTTGTTCGTGCGTGCACTGTACTGGATGCCACATGGCTCTTAGCGGGGGGTGCTCCATGTTGCAGGTCTGTGGGGGTGGGGGGTGTAGTGGGTCGTGGGGGTGGCTGTACACCCACTGACACCGATTGCTGTGGACCGTGATGTCTGCCTTTCGGCTGTCGTTGTGCACTGCGGTGGCTGACACGTGGGTGTGGGGTGTGGGGATGCTCCTCCTTGCTGTGCTGTGGGACTGGGGCCTGGTGTGTGTTGTACTTGGGCTGTCCACCGTCCCACCCACTGCACTTTGTGTTCCTGCCACTTACCTGTTACTTGTCGGTTGGTGCAGCTGTGCCTGACACATGGGTGTGGGGAGTGCTCCACCTTGCTGGTCTGTGGGAGTGGGGGCCTGGTGGGTGTTGTACTTCAGCTGTCCCCCTCCGACCCACTGCACTTTGTGTTCCTGCCACTTACCTGTTACTTGTCAGTTGGTGCAGCTGTGGCGGACACATGGGTGTGGTGGGTGCTCGTTGTGGCGCTTCTGGCATATTTGTGGACCTGTTGGTGGTTACGTGGCTGGCTTAGTGTACACATGTCCCCACGCATCTTACAGTTGTTCGGTTTGGCCTGTGTGTGGTAGTGTCTGTTGCATGTGCGTGTGATGTGTTGTGTATTGTGTGCTGGACATGGGGGTGTTTGTCCCTGGGAGCTGTGGCATGGTGGTTGCGCATGTGTGTACATAGCGGTGTGCTGGTATACATTAGTTTGTACTTACCAGCCTCCACTCCCCCTGCTAATCCGGCGAGGATCTCCGGATGGATTACGACTCGCACCTTCTCCTCCCACGCTTTGAAGGTCTTAAAGAGCGCGGGATTCCCTCCGCCAGTGACGGCAGCCAGCTCTCTGTTTTTGCCCTCCTTCTTCTTGACCAGGCTCTTTACGTCATTCCAACGTTTGTTTATCTCGGTTCTGTTCCTGGGCAGGGTCCCGACTGCATTGACCTGGTCTACGATCCGGGTCCACATTCTGTTTCTGGTGGCTAGTGGTGTGTGCTGGACCATGTTCCCATAGATTTGTGGGTACACCTTGATGATCTCGTCGACCATGACCGTCAGCTCCATGGGCGTGAACTTGGGCATCCTTTGTGGTGCCATGGTGTTTGTGGTGGTGGTGCGGTGTGTGTTGTGTAATGTGCAGGGGGTTTGTGGTGCCGGTGTTTGGTGGTGGTGGTGGTGGTGGTGGTTGTGATGTGTGCGTTTCTGTGGTGTGCTGCTGTCCTTGCTGTGTCACTGTGTCCTCTCCTCTCCTCTCTGGTTTGCAATGTAGCAAGGGGTTGTGGTCTGTGGGAGTGCTGCTTTTGTACTCACCTATGTGGGTGTGTCCTCATGGTCTGTTGTTTTCAGGTGTGTTGTGTCTGGGGTTCTGGCCTTTGTATTTTTTGTTTGTCCGGGGGTGTTTTCGGGATGTGTACTGTGCTTGTGTATTTGTGCGTGCCTTGCTGTGTGGACTTGTTGGCCATGTTGTGTGCTATTGGTTTTGTGTGCGGATGGTTTCTGTGCAGGTACGTGGGCGCCATGGCTTCTGCCGTGTCGATTCTCATCGGCGTTGTTTGCGCTGGCGGGCGGTATTTTTGTTGTTTTTCCGCGCTCATGGCGGTGCGATCGTAATTTCACGTGCGGTGTGTCGGCCGTGTGGGCGGGCGGTTTTGTGTTGTCGTGCGTGTTTCCGTCCGTGGCGGGCGGTTTGACTCCGACTCGGACGATGGCGGGCGGTATTTTGTATGATTTTTCCGCCGATGGCGGTTTTCAGTTTGTGTACTCATAATGGCGTGGTCGGTGTTCAGGCGGTGTGTGCGGGCGGATTTTTGCCGCTTCCATGCCTGGCGGATTTTTTTACGCCGGGTATCGTAATGTGCCCCTTAGTCACTCAAATAGAAACTTGAAACGTCCTACACGTTTCTGTTTTTCTGTGTACACATTATCTTACATTTTCAATAATATATTTTGTAACTTCATGTTTGTTTAATGTCACAGAGTGGGGAGTATCATTTACATCAACCCACAAATAATGGCATCTCGGTTATCCTGCTCATTAGCTGTCCTATAATTCTTTCATATGCATAATACAAGTGGGATTTGAAAACAAGTTTGAACATTCATATTTGAAATACATATTTTTAACATACATTAAAGCTACTCTGCACTTGCTTATGAAAAATGAAGCTAACTGAACATAAAGAATTAGAATCTTTTTTATGATTGTAGATCTGAATATGGCTTGGTAAACAATTTGAACAACTTATGAATTTCTTAATGTATGAAAATTATTTTTTTTCCTCTGAAACGTATTGGGCCAAACGTTTGCAAAATGAATGTGTTTTCAACTTTGAATCCGAATAATTATATCTGTAAATCTTTTGCTGCATAATTATCATGAGTGCGATAACCCACTTGTAATAGGAAAGGCCACGTTGTTTGGAACGCTAATGATGTACAGCATCCCTGCAAGACAATCAGAAGTGCAAGCCGTTGAACCTGTAGTGTTCGCGCACGTAGCTTTTAAAGGAGAACACATTTCTCACCCCTGAGAATTGAAGTTTAAGGGAATGGGCTATATGTAATTTTGAAAAGCATTTTTTAAATGCAATAAACCGCCCAGTTTGACACATTGCGCTTTTTCAGGCTCCGCCGTGTCTCATTCTAGATGTTGCACAGCCACGGCTGACAAACAAACGTGCTAACGCGATAAAATGCTCATTTGTGCAAAAATAAGAAATTAACTTTGGGAGGGTCATGATACACTAGTGTAACAGATCACATTCACCAGCAGACCCACTGCCATTGCCTCCATCATAAGAGTACCGGACATTCTCCACATCAGGTGGGCGTAGTTGGAATGTGCACAGTTCACAGGGTTCAGTTGTGAAGTCTCCGTGCTTTACCTTCATTCCGTGGTGCAATCACTGATATACGTTTATTTAGATTTTTCGTTAATGAATGAAAAAATAAAATGTTCTTTAGTAATGAGGCAGTAGCAAGAGTGTCAGCCTTTTTTTATTTTCAAAATAAGCAAGAAACATTGACTTCCACTGGCTGGCAGTTGTTTATGCTAGTAAACGTCAAGCTAATACAATATTATTGCTATTCACACCCTGCCCCTAAGCGCATCAATTCACACCATTTGGGTCTAACCCTCCTTTCACTGCCTCTTGACAAACTTCTCCAATTTCTTGCCTCTCTATGTCTGCACCTCCCTATTCCCTGCTGGGATAACTGACCACTTAACTTTCTTCAGCTCTGTTGGTCTTTTCATGAACTTCACCAGACCTACAGTCCCTCTTGCATCCCTGACCCCTCACTGAGCTGGTTCTGGCTGTAGATCCATTGGTCTCTTTCTCACCAGGGCCTATCGGTCCTCCTGGTAGACTGTCTTCTCACTGAACCATGTCTGCCCTTTAACCTCCTAGTCCTTTTCTCATCTGGACCTACCAGTTTTTCGACAAGCCTTGTGGTCGTAAGAGCTATGACAGTTGTCTATGGTGTCCTATGGGCTGAATTGTAATACACGAGAACTCCATAACTACTCTCTCGCTTACTCCTTTATGTTAACCACCACCCCTTTCCTATAATCCTTGTAATGCTCCCTGAAACCATTTCTGCAACATTAATCCCCTTACACCAGTCAATTCCCATGGGTAGGATGTGATCTCTGCAGTCTCAGGACTACATCAAGTGGAATTCTTTCCTGAACCCCAACTAATCAGGTCACATTTACAACTCGCTACAATCAGGGCTCCAATCACTTCCATGGACTTATGACTTGTAGCACCTGAGGGCCTCACTGTGGCATGAAATTTGCAAGAAACAGTGTGCTTTTATTCTGCCCACGACTGCCCTCTAGAAATGGTGATTGTCAACCTTCCTGAGGGGCCACATAAAAAATATGTAAGTTCCACTAGGCACCAAATAGTAGAGGCAGGATGCTGAGGCTACAACCTTCTTCTTAGTACCCACAAGTGACCCAGACTTACTCCCCCTATCCTAAAAGTTCCATGTTCCACACAAACAACACAAAGTTGTAAACTAAGCCATTTGGCAGCCCTTAGATCCTTGCACATTTATCATACCAGGGGCCAAGATAGTTGTGAAATGTAACACATGTATTGGTGAAGTGCACGTTCACCCCTTGGATCATCTTAACGCTACATTACGTGTTTATTGTTACTCAGCTGAATGATACTGATTTTATCTACCTCAGAAAGATGAAATGCTGAGTGGCCCTGCCAGATTTTGGACCTGTGGCCATGAGATCAGACAAAGGCTTCTGGAGTGGACACATTTGTCTGCTGAGCCCCCAGACTGGTTCGATAAATGTTACAAGGAGGAATATGTTCAAATCTGTGTGTGACAAATTTGCATCAGTTTTGTCAAAAGGCAAGTATGTTGGAATGTGTTATGTTGAACACTAGATTGGTGTGTTTGTTACATTTTCTCAGTGTTGTAAGGGATCATTGTAAGCTAGTTACAGTATAACCCAAGATGGCTTTTTCATCCGCATGCTATAATACAGAAAGGTGACTTGAATAAAATTTAGGGGAAGCAGTCCAATCTTTTACAACTTCATTCCCAGGTCAGCTGTAAACAAACTATATAGCAGGGCAGCTTATTAGTATAGATCTTTTGACAAACTGTTATATTTTTACCCAACCGGTAAACTGGCCAAGCGCAAAAGCCCTGCATGGCACGTGACAGAGATTTCTCAGTATGATAATTTTTGCCAGGATTTCCAACAGAGTGGTGAGCCCTTGATCTTAAATAATGTGTTATCCCATAGGGAAACCAAGTTAGAGTTTTTATCGGAACTTCCAGTTTTGCATCTATTTGTAGCAAGGCTTTTTTGGTATTTTAGAAAATTAGTTTGGCTGGTAGGGAGAGTTTAAGTGTAGAGGAGAGTAGCATAATGGGGTGAGAGTCCTCTAGAATTGCCCTTTAGACAAGAAGCCAGTTTGGGGTGTAGTCCAGTGGAGGTTAAAACCACATAGAGTCCTGTTTGGCCAGGAAGGCTTTTTGGTAGGTTCTGAAATTTGCGAGGATGACTCCTCCAAGGGAGGTAGGTAGACTTTTTTGATCGATATTCTGAGGCGTTTATTTTGCCAGATAAAGGCAAATAAAAGTTTGTCTAGTCTACGGTGGAAATCATGCGAGAGTGGGAGCATGGATATAAGGAAATTTACTATAGGTGTGATCATCGTTTTTATGGTCTCGATGTGTCCCCACCATGTGATGAACTTAGGGTTCCAGCCGTCGAGAAGGTTTTGAACTTTCTGTAGGGTCAACTTCTCATTGTGCTGTGGGATATCCATTAGATCTGCGCCAACTTCTATCCCCAGCTATTTTAGGTAGCTATTTTTACCATGCCAATCCAGAATCACCTATGACAAGTTTAAGAGCAGATGTTGTTTAGGCCTTTCACTTCAGATTTGACCCTATTGAGGCTGTAGCCTGCAAACCTGTCATAAATTCTAAAAGTATTAATAAGTACTTCAATGGATGGGCTAGCATTATATGACTTAATCAAAATATCATCTGTGTATGCTGCAACCTTGACTGTTACCTCATTGTAATTAATACCAGATATCGAGTTGTTATTCTGGATACTTTAGAGGAGCGGCTCTAAGGTAAGAATGAATAAAGAGGGGGAGAGAGGACATCTCTGTTTAGAGCCCTTCTCTAACTTGAAAGATGAAGAGACAAGGCCTCCTGATCTCACTCTAGTGCTGGGTGTGGTGTATACGGCCATAATCATTTTGATAAAGTTAGTCCCAAGGTTGAATTTAGATTAGGTTTCCTTGAGGAAGACCAACAATACCTTATCAAATGCCTTTTCAGCGTCCAATGGGATGGCCGCAGTTTCAGAAGGCTATGTTTTTAGTCTTTCTAGCACATGGCATAGTAGTCTGGTGCTAACATTCAACCTTTCATAAAGCCTAATTGAGACCCACTGATCAGTGTAGGTAGAAGTGGTTCTAGGCATTTGGATAGGATTTTGGCGTATATCTTAACATCTAGATTAATTAGGGAGACCAACCTGTAGTTCCTTGCTAGATTGAGGTCTTTGTCGTCTTTTGAGATGACAGCTAGGGTGGCTTCACTGGCTGTGCCTGATGGGGAGCGAGAGTCAGCAAAATGGTGAAATAGGTCCACCAATGTAGGGATTAATGAGGGGGCAAATACTTTGTAAAAATTTGCTGTAAAGCCACCCGGGCTTGGGGCTTTGTCTGATTTAAGGGATTTGATTGCAAGTTGTACTTCTTCTGCACTGAGTGGCAAATTAAGCTTTTCTCTATCTGTTTGGGTTTGTTGAAGAAGGTCTAGCTTACCTAAGTAGGTTCTACAGGCCTCGGGCAAGATCTGAGAGTCGTCTTGATATAAGGATTTGTAGAAGTCTTTAAACATGTCTATAATTTTTTGGGGGCTCTGTTTGTAGGTTGTTCAGTTTATCTTTGACGGAGTTCATTTGTTTTTGTTTATGTTTCAGATAAGATGCAAGCATTTTCACTGCTTTATTCACCTCACAGAGTTTTATGCCTTTAAATTTTTAATCCAGGTCTCAGCCTTTTCACTTAATAGTCTATTTTATTTATATTTTTTATTCAATAAAAGACTGAGGGTGCTGGGATCAAGATTCGCCATGTGGAGAGCCTCAAGATTTTTAAATTCATTTTCCAGGGTGCTTATCTTATTGTTATGTTCTTTTTTCAGTTTTGCTTGAATATCTATTAATGTGCCCCTGACTGTAGCTTTTAATGCATCCCAAAAGGTAGGTTTCTCAATGTCAGGTGAGCTATTTTCTTTGATATAGTTAAGGATAGTCATTTCTAAGTGCATCCTGTTGGTGTCATCTTTTATTGACTCATCATCAAAACGCCAAATACTATTTTTGAGTTTGAGATTAGTCCCTGATATTGTCAAAGATATACAAGAATGGTCTGATATCAGTCGGGGTAGAATGTTGGTCTGGTCAATGAGTTGAGTATGGGCACTCGATAGGAGTAGCTAGTCAATTCGTGAATACGAGGATTGTGGGAATGAAAAAAAAAGTGCAATCTTTGGTGTCAGGGTGTTGTAGTCTCCAACAGTCCTTCAGGTGGAATCTAGTACAGATATTTAACAAAGCCTTGTGAGATTCTGAAGAGTGGGGAGGGAGTTTCGATAGTCTGCCTAGAGTTAAGTCAAGAGGGAGATTGAAATCTCCACCTACTATCATTAGTTCATCATCAGGAATATCTTTAAGTGTGTCACTCAAGGAGTCCCAGAAATCGTGCACATCCGTGTTTGGGCCATAAAGGTTGAAGAGGTAGATGTATTTATCTGTCTGGCTGAGTTTCATATAAGGTAGTCTACCCTCATTATCAGTTGAGTGAGATATTAGAGTAAGATTGGAATTCCTTGAAATAATTATTATGACCCCATTCTTTTTGTTCATGGCGGAGGGGGGCATATGATGTCACTCGTCCATCTATTGTTAAATGATGCAGCTTCTCTCTGGGCAATCTTAGTTGCCTGAAATAGATCAGATCTGCCTTAAGTTTAAATAGATAATTCTCAATTTTTTACGCTTTACTAGGTGGTTTAGACCTTTAACGTTCAGTGAGATAATTTTCAGATTGTTAACCAAGAATGTTAGCCATCATGTGGTTGGTGGTGACTGATTACATTTAGTGCGTCGGGAACGTCAAGCTGTGGAAAGACTGAGGTACAGTGCCCCCTAAAAGGTGGGTGGTGTGTAACCTGTGTCCTATACTCATAACTGGATTGACTGCATTTCTACGAGGTTTGAGTGGTGCATTCTGACCGGAAATTGAGAGAAACATGAGTCCTGGTACACCACGTACACAGTCTGTAGTGCAGTATGAATGACCTGAGAAAACAATGCGGGTAATAAGCATAAGATAACATAAGAAGGCAAACGAAAGATATATCCACTGTAAACACCCCAAAAAAGCACTTTGCTGGCTTGAAAGAAGGAATGCGGTGGGCACGTTTGATTCAAAGTCTTTGGTGAAGGTTATGCCAGTGGCTTGTGAAAGCCATGTTACCAGGAAGTAATCAGGAGGTTTCAGAGACTTCCGAGCCCTATGGGATGCCAACGATTTACAAATTGCCCCTGCAGTTCCTGTCCTCCAGCTCCACTACCTCTTTGTGAAGGGTTTTTGTGGACATCCAAAGTATCTTGAGTTCTTTTTCTATTTTGAATGAAGCATCTTCCATGACACTGATTCGTTGTTCTGTGTCTGTAAGCTTGCTACTAATATTACTGATATTCGCTCTTACAGTACTTAGGGCCCCATTACGATGCTGGTCGGACACCGTGGCGGAAGCAGGACCGCCCGACTAGTAGTTGATGGTCCTGCTGGCCGCATTACAATGCGACTGCCTTCAAAGCGGTCGCAATGTGTATACTTTGTATTGCGGCGTGTGCAAAACATACACATCTGATATATCCCTGCACTATGTGGCAGGCACCATGAGGTGCCTGCCACATGGTGCATGTATATGTAGGGGGGAACCATAGGTGCCCACCCACGGCCCATATCAGAGGGCCAGGAGAGAAGGGGGGGCCGCTACGGGCCCCCAAGTCACTTTCCACCTGCCTTTTCATGGCGGGTTAACCGCCATGAAAAGGCCGGCAGAAAGGGACATTGTAATCCTACGGCGGCTCCTGAGCAGGCACCGCCACTGTTGTAGGGATTGTAGTCCCTCCGACGGTGTCCGACGGGCTCCTTGAGCCCATCAGATGCGTGGCGGTCAGTCTCTCCACTCGCCCTCCATCCGCCCACCATAGTAATGCGGCAGGCGGTCCTGCACAGCCTGACGTTGGTGGTCCCACCGCCATCGTAATGGGGCCCTTAGTTCTAGTTTAATTGCGTCATTATTGATTTTAGTTGACTTGGCTAGATCATGGACATCAGCCAGCTTTTTTAGAATCATTTCCATGGTCACGTTAATGTTTGTTTTCCCTTTTATCGGTGAGTCTGGAGCAGGGTGATCAGCCTTAGAGCACTTTAATGATGATTTAGAGTGTTTTTCTGCCATGATTTAAGCCTCAGTAGATACACAAGTGGAGGGGTAGCAGAGTCGGTTGAGGTTACTAGGACTCGGTGTTGTAACTAGGTCACTCTGCAAATCTCCTGTTAAGAGGTTACGGAGGCGTGGGGAGTTTCAAAATGACCAGCAAAAGGAGTATGCCGATGGTTTAGACAGGGAGTCTTTAGGCTGAAAAAAGCTAGGTTTAAGGGTCTTTTTTGCGGATGTGTGGCCAACACCTCAATGCACCTTCATGTCAAGGACAGCCCAGCTACCAGTTGGATAGGAGGTTTCATTGATACAAGTGTTTATTTTCAGTTGTTAAACAGAAGCTGGGAGCAAAACAGAGCAGCAGCCCCATTGTTACAGTATGCACAGGATTGGGCACCCTCGAGTGAGCCCCAGATGGTAGCAGCAGAACCAGCATAGAGGTAGTAGGTCTAGTGAGGATCTGCTAGTTAATCTCCAAGTAATAATATCCAAGTTAGTGCCACAATCCAGAACCACGCTTACAAAATGCGATGGAAATCACATGTAAGTTGATTATTAGGCCAGAGTCAATACACGTGGTGAGAGCCATGCCGCCATCTTAATTTAAGGTCAGGCAAAGCAGATTAAAATGTAATTGTTCATTGCACCATGTCATTGTTCGTGGTAATTCCCAATCCTGCAGGACGCCTCTGGTAGAAGATCAGAGATAGTGGCATCGGTGGTGATTGTGAATGCGCTATGGGAGCAGGCTACTACTTGTTTTGGGTCTTCGTTTGACTTTCAGGCTAGAATGAGAACAAGTACTGCCCACCGCGGCGCCATCTTGGGGTCAGGCGTGTTGGAATATACAAGGTGGCAGAATGCTTCAGTCGTCGGTATCAGGGTCATGCACGCATTGTAGGCGGCTGTGTAAAGCTGAAAAATGAGGCAGTGAGGTAAGGAAAAGATTTTCTACTTGGATCTGGTCGCAATGAGAGTTCAGACATGTTTGATTTCCACTAGCTTCGTAACAGAGGGATCAGTGGTGGCCATTTTGTTGATTAGGATGCGGGGTTGAGGTTGCTGAACGTTTCAGTCAAAACCCTTTTAAAGTGATATTCACAAGGCGATTGGAGCGTTGCTGCTCTCTAGAAGTCGTTTGGACCCATTTGATGTCGCATATGATCAATTTCAGGCGGGATAGAGCATTTGAATCAACTTTTTAGGCCCGTGCCGTTGGTTGTAACAGAATCACTCTGCCATTGCCTCGCTGTCCAAGCGACGCCCTCTTCGGAGAAACCGTGTTGAAAGAGAAGATGCATTTTAAAGTCCTCCCAAAAATGTGATTGAGTGTCGGACTGAAGTCACACTGAAAAAAGCTGATATTGCCACTGTGCCCAATAATCTATGTCCATTTTAAATAAAATAATGCAGACCATTTAGGCCAGGTATTTGAAAGGCTCAACAAAACGTTTTAGTTGCGGCACACTTTCTTTGGTGGAACTATGGTTAAGCTGGGGGTCTCACACAAGGCAGCAGTTCTGTCAACATATGATAATGTTATATGGTGTTTTCAGTCTTGCAGGGTTATTATCTCTACAAGAGGACTTCCTTCTATTGAGACTGGAGCTAAATTACCAGAATCGTTTAGGTTAACCTCCTTACAGATTTCAGAGATCAGCCCATTGCTTACCTAGAGAGCTCTCATCATCGGTTATTCTGCCTTGTTATAGTTACCCTTCAGGTTGAAGGTTTTTGCTGTGATCCATCTAAATTACTCTATTCATTTAGAATGACCAGTTCAGAGTCATTTCCTCAAGCTCCAATGCTGTTGTAAATGAGGAGTTGTGTCGCTTTGGATCTTAAATGAGCTCTAAATGTTATATTTGAATATGATGCTGTTCGGCCCTTAACACCTGATTTGTGATGTTACCTACCAGTTCTCTAACCATTGATGTCTTTCCATCAACTACATTTCCTGAGTGCTTTGTTTCCCCATGTTATTCTTCTTACCTATTACACGTCCACCTGGGGGCTTAGTTATTCTACAGGTGAGTCTTTACTTATCCTAGAGCTAATTTCAATGCGTTGAGAAAGTGATCATAACAGAAAATTCCTGGAAACCCAAGAGTGGAATTGCTTGTGGTGCCCAGATGTCTTGTAGACAGATTGTCAAAACTGGTAATGAAATGCTTGTATCTTTTTCAGTGAGAAGAGTTTGCAGCTCAGCTGTTTCCATGTCAAGAACCTAAGTAGCCCCCTAATGCCAGTGATGCAATTACCAGGTATATTGGGTATATTGTTGGAGACTCTTTCCCACCCTGTGGGATAATGCTGATGCTAACCAGCTCCTGAGGAGCTTTTTCCACTTTTAGGGTGACACAGACAGACAGCTTTTTATCTGTTTTCAAAAGATCTTGTGTGGACCATACCAAAATCTGCAGTGGGCTTTGGCCCAGCCCATTGCTGCTAACCACTGGTTGGCTTTGTTTTCACTCTCCCTACCTTCTTATTTGATGGCTTTGCTTCCTCTTATTGTGTTTGTCTCTCCCGTACAGCATTGCTTCTTCACCATCCTTTTGATTAGATGACTTGTATGCTTCTACTGCTCACTACTTTTGTCTTTTCCTTTCAGCCCTCTGTGAGACTGGATATGTATTCTTGCTCTCTCTCTTGTGTGTTGTTTCCTCTCTCAATTACTTGCCCTCCTAGGTGTTCTGTGTTGCTCACTCCTCCCATAACCCCAGCTTGTTCATTGCTTCCCCCAAATCTCCATGGCTTGTTTTCTCCCTCTCCGTGGTTCAAGTGCTTCTGTTGCTCCCCAGCCCCTACCCATTCCCCATTACTTCCCCCATGGGCATGGACTTCCCCAAAGCGCTCCTCCATTGCTACCATACACCCTTCTGTTGAGTCCATAAAAAAAAAAAGTTTATTTTTAAAAGTATGATGTGCCTAGCAGGTTCTATTTGATACCGGGCTACTCGTTTTTCTTAAATACGCTTTTATGTGCATTTTAATTAAAAAAAATTATTTCCTGCTCCAAGATCGGCATTCACCATCTTGGAATTGTTAATGCAAAAAATAACCAAAATGGTGGCATACGTGACCTTTGTGTAAGGAAGATACATGCCCTATGTGCATGCATGTGTAATGATACATGTGCACGTCTAAGTCGTTGTACTTTTATCTTTGTCTTTTCTTTTTCTTCTGCCGATGCTGCATCCTTGACAAAAAGCATTTATTTTTGCCGGTGCACTACAGCATTGGTAAAACACATTGGCAAGGCCAATAAGACCTAATGGGTTTGATAATGCTTGTTGGATCTAAAATATGAATAGCTTGTCTCCTTTTTACATTATCGCCACGGATTCTCCTATTTCCATTTACCGCAGAGATACTGCATGCTTAAAAATTACAATTTATCTGGTTTCTGCCCTTAGCAGATAGGATTCTTTTTACATATTTTACATCTTTTTATTCGCCCAAGACTAATAAGACATCACGGTAACCTGGATGGCTCGCCCTTTCTACCCTTATCTCACAGCTGGCAAACAGAGCGGTAACTAGCTACATGACGTCAAAACAAGGTGAATTTGTTTACCTCCCCAAAGTCCTCCTTCATCGGTGGTTGGAATTCAATAGCTCCAATGTGTTTTACATCCAAATACTTTAGTTAAGTGTGAGCATTTATTAGCTTTTTGGTATTCCCTCTATTTAAGATAACCTAGTACGTTGAAGATTTATTTTCGGGAACAAAGTAATTTGCATGGGAATTTCTGAGCTATGGAGTTCGTGAGAGCAGATAGATGAACTATTTTAATACCCACCTGCTCTCTCTCAGTGAAAGACCATTGTCGATTACACATTTTATTCAGATATTGACAGACACGTGCTTCATTGAGGCGAGAATATATACACATACATATATAATATAATATGATATATGATATAAAATGATATATGATAATATATAATATAATACAATACAATATAATATAATATATACACGATGTATAGATCCTCTCATATAGTAAATAAAATGTATTACAGTCCTACATCAATGGACACTCTCCCAGAAATGGAGTCCAGGCACAAACAACATAACAAAATGCATTAACAACAGCAGCAGCAACACCATGATGAATAGCAGAGACAAACACATAATTTGAAAACTATTGCCCCTCTTTTCCCATAACTCATATTGCACCACAACACACTCTCCCCTGTGTCATAACTCCAGCATCCTTTCATGCTCTCTATTGTCTTGCCCCCTGTGTCAGCAACCTTTTTATCCAATGCCTTTGCTATGACCTCATCAAACAAAAACTATTCCTCTTCTGAGACATCAGATCAAAACATAGACGAAAAAGGTTTTAGACCAATGCTCTCCTATTGAGATCTGAGAATTATGGTAGGCCATCACTGCAGTGCAGCAGTCCTTCAGAGCAGCAGATCAGCAGGTTGGCAGTCCTTTAAGCAGCACAACACTCCTTCTTGCCGGCAGAGTATCCACAGGACCTGAAGTTTACTGTACAGTTGGTATCTGAGGTCCAGTATTTATACCCAGTTGTGCCTTTGAAGTATGGGAGAAGCTTCTAGAGCTTTCCCTTTGAAGACTCCAGGCATTCTGACTTACCTGTACTGGCTTCAGACTAACTACGGGGTATGCAGCCCTTTGTCTGGAGCCAGGACACAGTCTATTTAATTGTTAGTAGGGCTGTGCTCAACTCCACCCTCCCACACTGCCACTGATGGTCCATCCAGGCACATCTAATTATAATTATTATTATATAAGTGCAATTTTCCAAATTGTAATTTAAAATTCAAATTCACCATAAGTTAGAATTTCTCATTACAATTCCAAAGACACCAAACATGACCTGTTACCTGCTCCCATTTGGAAATTACAGCTTATTAAATATTTAAAAATACTTTATTCAGTATTACCACCCATATAAGTATATAAACAGATAAAACATACATTTAATACAAAACATAAAACACAAGTAGCTTGAGAAAGAGCTGAATTTAAAACAGTAAGCAACACTGTTGGAAATTACCGTGATCAATTAAAATACACTTTGGAATGCATAAAACAGGAACTATTTCCAGAGGCTTATCAATGTTTACATCATAACTAATAAAAGACAAGTTAATAAAAAACAATGGTAATGATAAGACATCAAATAAGACACAAGGGAGATAAAACATCATAGTGCAAAATAGTAGCAGCAATATGCGTTGTAGTAGGGACATAAATAGCGGACCTAACACATCAATTTATAAACCAAATACAGTGCTAGGGGATCTCTCAGGCCCTGCGCCTAATAGACCAACTCCAATGGAAATACTTGGACACTGCACAGACAACCATCTCTAAGGACACTGTGCAAAGGAGCGGCATGGCAGCCTGTAGTTGTCGACATCCAAGCTGTTTACGTAGAGGAACAATCCACACTTTCCTAGGTCAGGCGCAACCAAGGCAAAAGAAGATAAAGTGTACCAATGATTCCTCTGCTTGTGGCAGACTGGGCATATGATGCATGTGACAGTTTGGGGATACCACTTGACTAGGAGTGGCATTAAGGGTAAGGTGCCATAGCTGAATTTGAGATTAAGTTGCTTTGCAGCTGGTGGGTTGATAGAGTCTAGAAAAGGGTCAATTGCAAAATTAAGTTTGATGTCCAAGAAGAAGGAAGTGAGCGACCCTTCAGGTACACTTCTCATTTTGCTAGCATGTGTATGGTCCCAAAATGCTTCCTCAAGGATGGTCCTCGATAGGTGGTTCATGGATGCAGAGAAGGACCAGTAGTCACCTAGATCAATATCGATTAAAAGCTTTTTAACAATGGATAGCCACTTGATTTTATCAAACCTATCTAGGGATACTACATCCTCCAAGGCTCCACGATAATCATCCAGATCTGCAGAGTATTTCAGCCTTCTCCAGTACAATAATGGTCTCAATTGGGCCTTATGGATCATCGAGTCGATGCCCATGTCCCATCTCAGGAGCATTAGAGGAGGATTCTTTGGAAGACTAGCCAGAGCTCTCAGAAAAATATTCTCCACCACCCCAAGCATGGCCAAGTTTGAGTTACGCGAAAAACAAAAGAGAGAGCGAGGATTTAGGGGTACGTCCTGATCCCCTGGGTAAAGTTGCAAAAAACAATGTGGACGGACCCTATTATGGTGTGAATCTATCAATCACTAAGTGTGGTAAGTCCAAGGACCCATTAGGTATATTAAAAAGACCCCTCACACAACAACCTGGTTGGTGTCATGCTTCATCATTGGGGTCCCAACCGGGTGGCCTAATGCCGCCCGGTTGTGCTACAATGCCTGATTACAGCGGAGCAGGTGTGGTGTGAATGTGTGATGTGAGTGTTAAAAATACCTCTGAGAATCCTTGCCAAGTAAATTTATTAGTGGCGGCTCAGGGTATGATTAAAAGCTATGTGATGCAACTAACAAGAAATAATAATCTGTAGTTGTTTAGGTGATGTGATCTACATGTTTCAGCCCGTTAAAAAATTGAGATGGGCTTTCTTCAGGACCGAGAGTAAAAACGTGAGTGGCAAAGTGAAGGCCACGTGAAAGGTGAAGTACCAACACACGCGCTAAGGTGTGTGGACTAGGTGTCGGTATACTTACTGACACCGTTCAAAAACTATGAAGAGGAAATATAGGCAGCTAATCAGGGCATGGGAGGGGTCTCTTCCGGTATACCAATTTGGTTCCGTGAGGATTCCCGTTATACAACCTACTGCGGTGAGCCGGTGTCAGTAAGTATACCGACACCTAGTCCACACACCTTAGCACGTGTGTTGGTACTTCACCTTTCACGTGGCCTTCACTTTGCCACTCACGTTTTTACTCTCTGTCCTGAAGAAAGCCCATCTCAATTTTTTAACGGGCTGAAACATGTAGATCACATCACCTAAACAACTACAGATTATTATTTCTTGTTAGTTGCATCACATAGCTTTTAATCATACCCTGAGCCGCCACTAATACATTTACTTGGCAAGGATTCTCAGAGGTATTTTTAACACTCACATCACACATTCACACCACACCTGCTCCGCTGTAATCAGGCGTTGTACCACAACCGGGCGGCATTAGGCCACCCGGTTGGGACCTAATGATGAAGCATGACACCAACGAGGTTGGTGTGTGAGGGTCTTTAAATATACCTAATGGGTCCTTGGACTTACCACACTTAGTGATTGATAGATTCACACCATAATAGGGTCCGTCCACATTGTTTTTTGCAAGTTTGAGTTACCCCATACTTCGGCCCCATACAAAGCACTTTCCTCAGCCTTGATTCTGTACACCTTGAGCGTGGAAGACATGTGCCTAGTGCAGGATGTCCTGTAGAGTCTTAGGATAGCAGCTGAATGGTGGGTTAAGTTCAGGCTGCACAGGGTAGCACAATGGATCTGAAGTGGGACTACTCTGCCTCACATCTGTCGGCTCCTAAAGAAACGTTAAGTGGCTTAAAGGAGTACCACAATTTACTAGGAGGCGCCGACAGTGCGGCATCCACTCCTGTGAACGAACCCACACTGTCTGACCTGCTGTATTCCATTAAGAACTTTCAGGCGGAGGCTAAGCAAGATAATAGGACAGCACGTCATGCCACGCAGAGGCTTCAGGGCACCGTAAGGAAAGTTGGTAAGACTTGTGTGGAGATTGCGGACAGAATGGCTTCAGTGGAAACTCGGACTGAAAACCTTGAGAAAGATGTTGCTACCCTGAAAACACAAGGAGATGAACATGAGGGGATTGTGAGAGATCTCATGCTTAAAGTCGAGGATCAAGAAAATAGATTATGGCGGAATAACTTGCGCGTTCTTGGTATTCCGGAGGGGGCCGAGGGGGGCGATCCCAAAGCCTTTATGGTCACACTCTTTAAGGGAGCTTTTCCGGATTTAGAATCCTGGGATTGGGACAAGGAACTTCAACAAGTTCATCGTTTTCCTCTAACTCCATCCAAACGCTCTAATTCCTCCACACAATACCCTCGAGCTATGTTAATATATTTTGGGAATTTCCTTTTGCGTCAGCTACTGTATGACCTAGCACGGCCAACCAACAAAAAAGAGTTCAATGGCATTACCTTTTTTACACGGCCTGATTTCGCACACGCTACTGTGGAACGCAGATGGAGGTTGAGGCAACTCTTCCTGCCTTTTCAGCAACTTGGGGCCACAGTCTTTCTCCAGAATCCAGCCCGCTTAAAGATCATATATAAGGGTTCTACGCGTAGCTTCACCTCCGAAATTCAAGCACAAACATTTTTGACTGAGATTACAGAACATAAATAGGATGGAGATAACCAGTAAAATTGAACGGCATACTATAACTACCCTTTGAATATAGACTGTAGGAGCTGAGTCTTTTTAACTACTTGAGGCTTTAGTATCTAATTTTGGTATTGGTTGAAACAGACAGGGATGAAATGGTGAGCAATTATTGATCGGGGGGGCAGCATAGGTTCATCATTGCTCGGTTGCCCTCATCCTGGCACAGGTTGCGTCAGGTAACCTCATTGGGAGGTGGTGGGAGGGGGGAAGATTGGGAAGGGAGGGAAGGGAGGGAGAGGGCTGGATCCGGGGTTTGGGGGGTGAAGGGGTTGTTACTTGGGGGTTTTTCTTTAAGTAGTTTGACCTTTTTTTTTGTTGTGTGTGGAAAAATCTTACTTGTTTTGAATGTATAATCTACGCATAGCAACAATTAATATTTGTGGCCTCAACGATGCAAAGAAACGGAGGAACACTGCGATGGGCTTACGCTTGTTAAAGGCTGATGTGATATGTATGCAGGAGACACATATTGAAAGAGCACAACTGCATTTGTTAGATACTCTTGGATATACACTGGTAGGGGCAACGACCCAAAGCTCAAGGACACGTGGGGTTGCAATAATGTCAGCTAATCGCTCTAACCGGTTTACTAGAACCGCAGCTGATCTGAATGGAAGATGGGTAATTACCGAATGCTGTAGGGATAACAGGGACCCAATAACAATATGTGCGGTCTACGGGAGTATTCTAGACGATCCGACTGTTTTTAATTTTATAAATAATGAATTAGCTACCTGGCCACTACCCATAGTTATCTGCGGGGACTTTAATATAAATCTACCCTCTAATCAGAATATTGGCCGTGATAATAATTGGGTGTATAATGGTCGTAAACCAAAGGTTTTTGATGCTTTAAGAACTCTTTGTCGGGAACAAGCACTTTCCGATATTTGGAATTTGCGGCACCCTAAGGATCCTGGCTTTACCTTTTTCTCTTTCCCACACAAAAAGCATACCAGACTAGACTATTGTTTTGCATCTCACACTATTATGCATGCTTGTTCAATAGAGAAGGCTCCGCGTATTTTGGCAGACCATAACCCTTTAGTATTAGAAATTAGGGGGTTTGGACGTAGTAATATTGCCCTACCCAAGTGGAGTTTTGAACGCTCCCTACTTTCGAATGATGAGTATTGTACTCATATGAGGAAGTGGATTCCTCAATTCTTCATGGAAAATTTAGGGAGCGCTGGAATAGATATAGTCTGGGATGCATGGAAAGCCGGAGTCAGAGGGGAGACACTTAATTTTTCGTTAGCTTTGAATAAGGGAAAGCGATCTACTTTAAACAGTATGCAGAATGACCTAGCAACCGCGGAGGAAGGCTTGATTGCTGCAATTCAAGTTGGCAAAGACACATTAGAAGCATATAATAAAGTAATAGTAGCCAAGGCAAAAATGCTAGAGGTAGTAGCTAAGAGAGCGGCGGACAAGCTAGAGGCTTGGCGCGAGAAGGCATACGAGTGCAGTGAACAGGTGGGGCATCATTTAGCGACCCGGGCTAGACAGAGAATTACTCAAACCCAGATAGCTGAGATTAATGACCCTGCAGGAGGAAGCACCTCCGACCCAGATCGTATTCGCAAGGTCTTTTACTCATTTTATCAATCCTTATATTATGAGGATACCCTCGCTAATTTGGGAGATGTTATTTCTTATATTACTCAGGCTCCAGTGGTACAATTTTCTCAGGAAGATCAGCAGTATTTAGAGGAGCTCCCTCAGTGGGTGGATATCTGGCTATGTATTAGTAGTCTTCCGAGTGGTAAATCCACCGGATTAGATGACATACCCTTGGAGTTTTATAAGAAATTTGCCCCACAGCTCAAAGAGATGATGTTTCAGCTATTCTTGCATGTGTTTAGAGGGGAAAGCCTCCTCAATCTTGGACACAGGCTAAAGTTATAGTTTTTCTTAAAAAAAATAAACCACTGTTGGATCCAGGGTCTTACCGACCCATTACGTTAATTAACGCGGACAATAAGATATACTCTAAGATTCTTGCCATGCGTTTAGCCACTGTTATTCATAAGGTGGTCTCACCTCGACAACATGGTTTTATACCGGGACGGGGCACGACGGATCATACTAGGAGAGTCATCTCTTTATTTGATGCTGCTACTGTTTCAGGAAAGCCAATAGCACTTATACTATTAGATGCAGAGAAGGCCTTTGACAGGGTCTCTTGGGCTTTCCTTTGGGAGACCCTGTCGAGGGTCGGAGTTAGCAATGGGTTAATACAGGCTTTCAAGATGCTTTATTACCAACCTAGCGCAAAACTTTGTATAAATGGCGTGTTTACAGACTTTTTGATATTACTAGGGGTACGCGCCAGGGCTGTCCAAGCTCCCCGCTACTGTTTGTGCTCTATATCGATCCTTTCTTACGGCTTCTTGAGAATAATAGGATCATTAGACCCATTGAATCTCAGGGATGGGAAACTAAAGCTTTGGCGTATGCCGATGACATTGCTATTGTTACCCCAGATCCCGATACAGCAATATTAGAGATTGAGGCTGAAGCGGCAAGATTTGGGCAAGTCTCAGGGTACTCTTTAAATGGCGCTAAGACACAGATTGTATGTAAAAATTTTAATATGACTAATATTAGTAGACAGGTAGAGAAAGCCACATACCTTGGGGTTGATATTTTGGCCAATATTGACAAGATTGTTGACTGTAATATCAATCCGTTGATTGTTAAGACAAAAAGTGAATTAAGGAGACTACATAATCTTCATCTATCAATTATTGGTAGATGTAATATAATAAAAATGTTATTTTTTCCTAAATTTTTGTATTTGCTAAGGGCAATTCCGTTGGAATTTACTAATAGTTGTTTGAAGCAGATCGAGGATTTATTTTCTCGCTTTATTTGGGCATATGAAAAACCCAGAAGATCATACAAACTCTTGTCTTTGCCAAGAGAAAGGGAGGCTTGGCTCTACCTAATATTCGATTATACTACTGGGTCACCTCCCTACTCTCTAATTTAACCCTTATCTCAGAAAAACCAAGAGATAGTATAAGTAATGAAATTCCAACACCCATTGAACTTATAATGGGTAGGGATGCATGGGGGTGGCTCTGGAAATTCTTGAATGATAGCCATTACAAAAAGTTCAGCTTTAAATCGCTAATTGGTCGACATAGAGCGATGAGGAAGTACGGAAATTATTGGGTATTGGACGACTAAATTATTATACCCCAATATGTAACAACCCCAACTTGCCGGGAATTTTCAGAGACCCCGTTGCTAAAAGATGGGGTGAAATGGGCCTAACTAAACTAGGTGATTTATACTCTTTAACTAATATAGCTATCTTTGAAAGTCTTAAAGTTACCTACAATTTAGATAGGAGGGATCTCTTTAAATACTTGCAAGTACGGGATTTCCTAAGCAGAAAAGGGGGAGGCCCTATAGGCTTTGCCAAAAATGCTATGATAGATAAATTAAGGAAAAAGGTAGTGCCTTCTATTGGAGAAGCATACTCTTTTTTTAATTCGTTGATGTCAGATGACATGGAGTCAAGAGCAGCTAAATGGAAATCTGAAGTAGGAATGCAGGAGGGTCTTTTCTTTCCTTCGATAGAATTAGCCCGGAAAATTTTAATCCCGGCCAGACTCCAAGCTCAATATTACAAATCATGCATCTCCCTCTACTATACTCCTCTAAAGATTTCCAAATGGGCGACAGGGAAAGGCACACACTGTCCTCGGTGCTCTTTATATCAGGCTGATTTAAATCATATGTTTAATGCATGTAGGGCTTTGTGGAAACTAAAACAGGAAATTTCCCAATTTTTTAAGGAAGTACTGGGGGTTGATGTCATTTTATCATCTTCCTTGATCGGTTTGGGGGTTGACCCACAATTGCAAGGGAGGCCTGGCGAATACCTCGTGTTTATTGGTATGGCTATATTACGGCTTTGCCTAGCTTCCGCCTGGCTAGATGCAATACCCCTGGTTTTCATCAATGGCTGTCCCGATTATTGGCAAATTATCATTTTGAGAAAGCAATTTATTTAAAAGGGGGCTGAGGGCTCGTTCCAAAGGATTAAAAATTTGGGCTCCGCTGAGGTTATGGCTCGAGAGGTATTAGGCCAATTGATTGTGATTCTTATGTTTGATTTAATTTAGATTTTGTCCAACCCCGGGGGGGGGCGGGGGTTCAGGGTGGAAGGGGTGGAAGGGGTGGGGGGATGTTGGTTAAAAAAACTAAAAATGTGCATCTTTTCTACTGTGGTACTCTTTTTTGTCTCTATTAGGTATATTTTATATGTTTTTGTAGCTATGTGTTAAGTTTGGAATTTGTTAACCACGGTTATTTTGCTTTTTTTATAATTGTATGCACAAATTAAAAAAAAAAAAAAAAAAGTTCAGGCTGCTCTTCTGGACCTGGGCTAGCCATGGCATAGTTCTGGAGATCCTAATCCCCAAGTAGTCAAACTCACTGACCTTGTCCAAATGGTGCCACCCCTAACATAATCAAACCCCTAAAGGATTTATGGGGACTAATAGCCATAAACTTAGTTTTGGAATGGTTTACTACAAGCCCCTGTTCGGCACAAAAGTTTTCAAATGTATTCACCAGATGTTGGTGACCTCTGGGGGTCTTTGAAATCAGAAGGATGTCATCAGCAAATAATAGAAGGGGGATTTTGCAGCCGCCCAGAGATGGAGCATCGTTTATGCCCTATTAAATAAGCGTATTAAATATAATAAAGAACTTCAATGTGATCCTATGGAAAAAGTAGGCCTTTCAGTAATGAAAAACTAATGTAAATGACATCTAAAACTTAAAAGTATATGTCCTATCTTTTAAATATACTGCATTCTGCCCTCTGGGCTGTCCAGGACCTGCCTTAGGGATGACTTATGTGTACTAAAAAGGAAGGTTTTGGGCCTGGCAAAAGGTTTATTTTGCCAGGTCAACCTGGTAGTTTAAAAACTTCACAAACAAGCTGCAATGGCATGCTCGAGACATGTTAAAAGGGCTACTTAAGTGGGTGGCACAATAAGGAGAGGAGTTGGGGAGAGGAGTTGGCCTAACGGCTGGGGCAGTCGACCTCGAATCTGGGGAACCGGGTTCGAGTCTCGGCAATGACGCTGAACATCCTGTGATTCTGGGCAAATCACTTAATCTCCTCGTGCCTAACAAAAAAATTGATGTGTCCTCATGTAACGCAACTGGTGCTATGTAAAGCGCTCTGATACCCGATACCTTCGGGTCAAGTTCGCGCTATATAAAACCCCGTAAAAAAAAAAAAAAAAATTGCAGTAGGCCCATTAGTCGTATTTAATTTACAGGCCCTGAGTATATGTACTATCACTTTACTAGAGATTTATAAGTAAATTAAGCATGTCAATTGGGGCTAAGCAAATGTTACCAGGTTTTAAGGAGTGAGCACATGCACTTTAGCACTGGTTAGCAGTGGTAAAGTGTCCAGAGTCCTAAGGCCATCAAAAAAGAGATCAGCAAAAATGGAGGTGGAAGGCAAATTGTTTGTGGGAAGGCCACCCTAAAGCTGACAGGTCTAACAATGCTGGTGCAAGGTGTGGATGAAAGTGATACAGATGATGAAGAAAAGATATGTATGACCTGTAAAGTTGATGAAGCAATGAATGGTTCTTTAGGAGAAATGGAGAAATGGAATGGAGGAGTGAACTTGAGACGGATGTTATATTCAAGGATGTGATTAAATGGGTGATGCAGGATTGGTCCAATGCCAATTGGTGGGGCAACATATGACATCCTACCTATACGTTGCCCTAGAACTCAAATGTGAGAATGGACTGTTGTGCAGATTGGGTCAATTGGTCGTACCATCTGCATTGAGAAAGAGAGTGTTGCAGTTAGCTCATGAGGGCCACACAGTAATCCAAGCAATGATACACAGGATTCAGGAGGTTTTTGGTGGCCTGGAGTAGACAAAGAAGTTGAATACTTTGTGAGAGATTGTGCTCCCTGTATTTTAAGTGATAAAAACCCAGGCTATCCAACCATCTCCAGTTTGCCTGGAGGGGTTTACTCCTGTGCCCTGGTCCAAACCCGCATTAGACGTGGCTGGTCCAATAAGGATTTTAGGAGAAAGTTTGAAATTTGCCATTGTACTTATATTTTACTTATTGATTACGTGTCTAAATGGCCGGAAGTCGGTTTTGTTAATAATGTAAACACAGTAATGGTAATTCAAATCTTGTTGAAAGTATTCATGAGGGAGGGATATCCAAGTGAGATAGTTATGGACAATGGCACTCAGATGGTATCAGACAAAATGAGAGTTTTCTTAGATTCCAATGGCATAAAGTATACCAGGACATCCTTGTACCATGCTCGAAGTAATTGTCTCATTGAGAGTTTCAAACGCATGATAAAGGATCAATTACAGCTTGCCATGACTAACAAGCTGCAGTAGAAACAGGTTGTAGAGAAGATGTTGTGGACATACCAAATTACACCCAAAGTTTCAACAGGTGTGTCTCCTTTTGTGCTTCTTAGAGGTCATGTTGCTGGGTATAAATTACATAGGGAGTGGATTAACAGACGTTTGATAGATGTTGCATGTTTGTCAGATGTGATTGATGTAAAAGAGATGGTGCAAAGTAAGTAAGCGGATGTTCCTAAGAGTAAACTTACTCGAAAAACTTAGATGGGAAATTGAGTACAGATAAAAAAACAGGTAATGTGCCGAGGGGTGAATCCAAATTTTCAGGCCCTGTGCAAGTCACACATGTCTTAGCCAATGTGGCTCACAACAATGATGGAAAGGTTTGGAATAAAGACATGATTGTCGTTATTCCTCAAAGCAAAGAATATTTTGTTTGTGCGCTACTGGATAAAACTACGGCAAGTGGGAAGCATAGGAAAAATTAGAGTAAGCCTTACCTATCATGTCCTCAAAGTGAAAGGCAAGTGACTGTGCATTACAGGGATTATGTTTAGTATAATTCTTAAATGTCTTACAATGTAAATGTGAAGCAAGATTTTGTCCCATGCCATGTTTGTGCTAGATCTTATTGATGCAATGTTTTTTTTCTTTGTTTTCCATCCTTCTGATGGCTAGTATTATCTCCATTTTTCTTAAAAATATATCAATGGTTTACTTATATATTTTTCTCTCTCATGTCCTTTACAGGCATTATTTACGTTCCTATTATTTTTTGACGAGTTCTTTTTTTTTAAATGTTGTTGTTAATTAAAGAGGGAGGATATGTTGGGTCTATAGTGTGTGATAGACTGGTCCTGAGGGAAAACATATGGAGGGTGTTGGAGTCATATGGTATCCCAGGTGATAACGCCGGATTCCACTGTATAACTTACCAGGAACCCTCGGCCGACTGAACCTTTATTACCTGCTGAGAAGTGTAAAGGGGAGAAACAATACTTTCGTTCCAATCCTGTCATGAAACAATTTAATTCTCGGAAAAGATCACTGACTCCGAATTCCAAGTTTAGAGGTTTATTACAAAACCAAAAATAACTGAACATACAGACACCTCAGAACGAGGTTGTAAAAATACAAAGGCACTAATACAAAGTCCATCCTACGCACCAATCTTATTCGATATAGCATAAAGAGAATGAGCATTTCCAGAAACACTAGACAAGCAATAACTGCACCAAAATCTATATTAGTCTTCATTGAAATCTGTAAAGAAAATCTGTTAGTCTATCCCTACACTATTCTAAAGGGGCATCCCTACTTAACTTCTACTCCAGCCAGATCATGAAAAAGGTGTCAGCTCGTGATGACTTCCTCAGAAGTGCACTCACGTTGTAAAAGACCGTCTAAGTCTCCATCCTAAGAATCGATTCCTTCCTTTTACCCTCTTTGCTCTTCTACCTCTCCTCATGCAGCTCCTGCTCAATCTGCCCTCTCTGCTGACTGACCTGCCTCCTCCCTCGGGGCACTGTCCCTAATACAAAATGGACATTCGATAGGCTCGCCCAGGTAATACCTCTCCTGCCAAACACCTCTTCAAGGTAACTTTCCACTAAAAGTTGAACTCGGTCCAACGACGGTTGAAGTGTCCTTGGGTCTCAGGCTTCTTCAGCGCAATTTCCAATTATCAGCATTCCTGGAGACTTTGTAGCGGATCTCCTCCCTACCTAACTCCTAAAACAAAAGCATTATTCTAACTAACGAAGACGATGTCCTTGCACCTGCAACGAATGCATGAGAATGAAACAACCCTGCACGCAGATGAATTTCGCTGACTGTCTCCAAATGAGAGCCTCACCAGGGGGAAATACATTTCGGGCCTACATAAACCAGCTAACATAAGGAAACGAATAGGCCTTTCTTTACGCGAAGGAGCAGATACTCCATCTAGGCCTTTAACATCACTTAAACACATTTAAAATGTTGCATCTGTAAGCACTACATTTCATCACGGTTAAACACAATTAATCATCTATGCGTGTGCAACTTCAACATGATGCACGTTTAAATCTACTGCATTAATTCATATAACTACTTTATTAAACAACTGCAATGTACATCGAAAGTTACATAATTCCTTCTAAATGCCACTTTACGGTTCTTGAATGGCACAACTCATCTCAATATTTCATTTACCACTGATTATTACATCACGAATTCTAACTAAGATTTGCGCGCCCATAAGGATATATGCGGATACAGACTACCTATGAATATAAGGTACCCCTACAATTTTCAGAATATCTTTGCGCTCTATCACAGGTAACCTTCTAAAGATCCTGAAAACCTTAAATTTTGAAACATATGCACAGGTCAGGTGGAACACAAGAGGCTCTCACATCCAGGATAACAATAAACCATGGCATCAGGAAAGGGTGTGTGCTTGTCCCCACGCTTTTTAGCCTTTATAATAATGGAGCGGTAGATAGACTGACTTACTACAATCATGATGCCCCCAAACCTGCAGGCATTAATACCCCCATCCTCATGTTTGCCGACGACACACTCCTATTATCCTGCATGGCCTCCAGTCACTGTTGGATTGTTTTGCATCGTTCTGCCTCGAAAGGGGTCTTGAGATAAATCCCGCAAAGTCGACATTTATGGCACTGAATCCCCACCGTTCCCTTGGAGGCAGGATGAGTATAGATGGGGCGCCTCTGGAGAAAGTAAAATGTTTCGATTATCTAGGCGTAAGGCTGGCCGATAAAATGTCTTGGCACCACAGCTGGGGAAAAGTAGAACTACCCTGATCCAAAGGGTATCGGCTATAGGAAGGAAATACAAGCCCACTTCTAGCGGAGCAGTAACGCCAGCGCCTTGAAGTATATAGAGCCACAGCTATGTCAGGGGCTACTTAGGGTGCTGAACTTTGGGGATGTGCTGATGTGTTTATGCTCACCCATACTGAAAATGAATTGATCATGACACTTTAATTTTCCTGTAAGCACTCCTCTTTTACCCCGCAATTTGATCTAGCATTAAAGATGATTGATCAGATGATTCTTCTAAAACTTATAACATACCGGGTGCGCATCCGGACGTCACATGAAATGGAGCCTTGCAGAAATGCTCTGGTGGAGGTAGTCATGATTGATAAAGAAGTTCGCACCCCATGGCTCAGAAAAATACAAGTTCTGTGTGAGCTTATCAAAATGAAGGAAATCTGGCACTCTCCTGTCCTAATGACAAGAGGCATCCTTATAAAACTGAAGCAAGCCTATTAGGACTTTATGCTGGAAGTAATCTGGAAAGATCAAAAAGCAGGGAGTATCACCAAGAAATTTCATACTCATAAATGTTTTTTTAGCTTTGAATCCTATTTGGACAGGATTCGGCCCTCCCAAGCGAAAAGTCTGTACATAAAGTTCAGGATTGGTACCTTGCTGCTAAAATCTTTCACATGCAAATGGGACAAACCTGGTTCTGTGTCTTCCCACTTTCCCTTCTGCCCACAGCTGGAAGAGTCGGTGGATCACTTCCTCTTCTTCTGCCCAAATTATTCCCTGCCCTGAAAAAGATGGATCATTCTGGTGTGCAAGTTAATGGGCATGGTACACTACTGGGATGCTTTCAGGATACTTGGGTGTGACACGAAGGAGCAGATTGTGTTCGTGGTCTCTGGTTTTTAATGTCGGCATGGGGAATTAGATCAAACAAGCTCTTTGTGCTAACTTCAACATAAGCATGCTCATGTAAGCTACCATGAAGGTTTTTGGGACTGGGCACTGTAGTGTTCTTTTTAACAGCCGGGGTCCGTGCAGGTAAGAGCGGTGGGGCGGTGAGGCCGGGTTGGGGGGCGATTGGACAGACGACCACAAGGGAAAATTAAATGAATAATTAATTTTCCCTCGTCGTCGTCTGTCGAAATCCGGCCCCACCGCTCCATCGCTCTTACCTGCACAGGCCGCGGCTTCTTTTTAACTTTGTTGCTGCTAGTCACTTCTCAAAACAGTTATACTCATGTAAGTTATTATTAAGTTGACTAAAACTATGTTCTGTACTGTTAAAATGCGACAAGAGTTTTTAATATTTTAACTTATTTATGTATGTATCTCTATGAGTGCACAACAGTGCTGTGTTATTTCCAGGCCGATGCTCTTGTGATGATTATTGTTTAAATAGGATCTGCTTATCATTTGATTATTGTTCCTGTCTTTAATAGTCATGATTATTGCTCTTCGAATATTATGCTTATGCTTGTAGAGTATCTTGGCTGTGTAGCTTTTTGACTTCTTTATGCTAGAATAAATATGCACTATGAATCTTGCTCCTATTCGAACGCTGCATCTGTCGCTATGCACAATTGCTGGACACTTGACAGTTCAAGTCTAACGTTGTTTGCGCGTGTGGATTTATTTGTGATATTTTTATGAACTTTTATGGTTGTATATTTTTAACCCAAATAAAGTCTAGTAGACAGAACCATGGGATTGGGGGAATTCTAGGGTTTGCAGATAAGGCGATGTGCTGGTGGTCTTAAGATGTGTAGTAGTTTTGGAAAAAACTACTTACCTGCTATACCTTCTTGGAGTCCTCCTTTCAAACCACTAATTTAAATCATCATCCAAAAAGGCTCAAATTTATGTCAGGTGAAAATTTGAGTTGAGTTGACTTCCTTAGACTACACTCTCTATTCCTTGTTGTCAGGGCCTGGCCGCCTTTTATTCCAGTGGGCATTTCCCCAGTAGGCTGGAGCCCTTGGAGGTCATGTTTGAAAGCCCAAGGCTGCTCCTGGTGCCTTTTTTACTTTCCCCCGATCCACAAGGTTAATTGCAGCAGCCATACGGAGGCTTCAATAGAGAGAGAAAGAGAGCGAGGTAGGGGGAACGTTAGGAAGATGGTGGTCAGAGAGGGAGAAGAGTGAGAGGAGTGAAAGAGAGAATGGATGGATGGAAAGAGAGAGATTGCACGAGGAGACAAAGGGTGCAGGCTGGTTTAAGCATTTTTGCCAGGGCTGCTTTTGGTTTCCCAGTACATTCCTGTTTGTTGTGATACTTCAGTTAAAGTTGTCACAGTTTGGAACCAATGAATGTCACAGTGTATCCCCTTCTTGCCTTTTGGGTTAGTTCGGAAGATCAGAGCCAGGGACTTCCAATGCATCTCGAGCCGTTCAAATCAAACTATGGAAATTGTCCCAAAATACACTGAAATGATGTACCAAATTTAAGTGGAAAGAGCACGTGCTTGGACAGAAAAAAAGGATATCTATGGGCAAAGTGCAGCCAGAATGTATTTGATGTTTAGAGCAGCCAGTGCTCCTTGTATTTGTTGATTTCCACCAATAACTGCTCAAGAGACCAGTTGGGAGATGGAGAAAGAGAAGTTGTAGTCCGTGAAGCCAATAAAACTGAAGGTATGGGAGGCATGGGCAGCAAATATCCCTGGAGGACTTCAAGTGCCTGATATGTAATTTATAATATGATAATCCTTGATGGGGCCTTATAACATCTGGCAACTTATATCAGAGACCTAGTTTCCGATCACTGATTCTTGATTTTTGAGGCCAAGTTTCAAACGTCTGATACGTAATGCCGGAAGTCTGATCTTGGATATGTGTGTGCCTATCGTGACGGGGAGTGATCCTGTTGAGGTAATAAGGGGCGGGATATATAAATTCTGTATTCAAAGTATACCCCCTATACCATGGAATATATGATTAATTTGTAGGCAACGTAATTATTCCATACCTCTTATGCTAACTTTGGTTGTTTACTTGTGCTATTCTTCCTGTATCTCCTCACACTTCTGTACCTTAGATGCTTTCATGACGTACATGAATATCAAGACATACCGGCAAACATGTGACAAACACAAAAAAGTATAAATAAATAATAAATGTTCTACAAGACTGAGACTTGTTGTGGATCTTTTTTAGTCAATCCACACAGTGTATCCATCAAACAATGTAAAGAAAAAACACATAAATGACACTTTTAACCAAAATGAAGACTCAAATGTTTAACCACATGACATTACTTTCAGCATCGGATTGGTAACGCGGGCACTCGGGCAATGCCCGAGGGCCGGTATCCAGATTCCAGCTGTGGGCTGCTTTTTGAGCAGCCTGGGGGAGCGATTGGCGGTTTCTGAGTTGTTTGATGCCGCCAGCGGCCCAGTGGGTGCCTGAGTGGCCTTTCTGGAGGCAGATGGGCGTCCATTACCTCCTTTTTATCAACGGCAGAGGTGTCACTCCCTTTCTCTCACTGGGCCTGCCCATTAATATATGCATATTGAGCGGGGGTAGGAGGCCTGAGCAAATGTGGCCTCACTTGTATTCAGGTGTGTTTCACCAGTGTAAACGAATCCGTGCATTTTTTTCACACACCCCCCCTTTTTTTTTTATAACATTTCACCGAAGCAGTGTTTTGCGGAAAGGCAATATGCAAATGTGGGCCACTTTTTTTTACCGTGCCCGGGCCGATTTTTAATTCCATTCCAACCATGATTACTTTACTTTACATTAGACTGTTACACAATCCGTTTTATACCCACAAGAATAAGTGTCCATGGTATATAGTTACATAATACTGTTAAAGGAAAGGGAATTTTGAGGAGTGTCTAACAAAAGAGTGGAAAGGGTAGATTCGTATTACTGGGGGTATAACGTTTTCCTCCAATGTTGTGGTCCTACAGGTACCACTGGGCCCTCTGTGGTCAGGGTTGGTTTTTCAGTTTGTTCGGGGATCTCGGAGGTGTGAATACTCTCCGTGACCTTCCTGTGGCCATCTTTAACCATGTGTAGGTGTGTCTGCCCTCAGACCGCACTTGACTGCGCCCTCTCTGATATGACACCAAATTCTCAGAATGAATTCGTGGTGACTAAGGGAACAAGGGGGCGCGCGATAACTTCCAATCATATACAGGTCATCTGATCATATTTAAATGTTTGCATTACTCCCCTGCTGACTAACGCCTTCTGCAAATTTACTGGTGCCAAAGTTAAGCGGATCTTTGCTTTCAGCAACAATTTTCGAACGCATGAATGTAACCTTGTCTAGTAACAAATATATCTGACCAATCAAGAACCGAAAAAGGAGGAATCGACGCATTCGCAGAGCTGCAGAAACGAAAGTCAACGTGGACGCGGTTTGTTTTCTCAGCTCAACGCATCATGAGGCTGCTTTCGGACTTCTGAATTAAATTAAATTGGTTTTGATTATAAGAAGTAGCTTCCAGTGACGTTCATTAAATAGCTGCACAAGGGAGCATTGCCGCCATAAATAGACACAAGCAGTCAATGGAAGCTCTTCGCGCGCTTTCATACCAGCTTGATAACTGAGAACCACTGAAAATCCACCCCCAGGGATGCAGGTACAAGTCTGAGCCAATGATTCTGATAGAGCGACATGTTCTTGTGAAATTGTAGGGGTGCATCATAATCACTGGTAGTTCGCACCCGCATATATTCAGACATATATCCGTATATATTCAGTTGTATATTCATGCATGTTTAGTAAAGAGTGAATAGTTCACTGATATTAAGTGAATCAGCAGTATAATTGTGTTATGATAATTATGCAATGTAATGTTATTGAATTGTGTGAAAAATAATGCATAGACAAATCAATTTGTGTGTAATTCAATTGCAGTAGTTTAAACGTGCACCATATTAAAGTTGCACATGTAATTCATTTTTGCATATGAATTGTAATGAAAATGCTTATAGGGAAAAGTAAGATGTGTGTTTAAAAGCCATATGTAAAGGCCTGACTACATATATGCTTAGGAAAGGCCTGGTTTATTCTTATGTTAGCTTATTTTGTAGGCAGAGAAAAGTTTCTCTTGGTAAGGCTCTCTGGGCACAAACGGTAGATTTAATTAGCACAGTAGAAGGTTTCTGTTGAACGTATCTTTTGTTGCAGGTGCAAGGACACATGTCTCGTTAGTAAAAGACTAACTCTTTGTTTTCAAAAGTTAGAGAGATGGGAGGCATGGTACGGGGAGTGCAATGGAATTTAGGGATGATACTTTCAGCGGAGAAGGTGCCTGGGACTCAAGGTCATCGCAACCGTCCAGGATGAAGTAACCGTTTCGATGGAAAAGTACAAGAAAGAAGACCTGGCCAAGGAGGCGTGATAAAGGCGTGTACAATTGTATTAGGGTTTTTGTATTAGGGATAGTGCCCCGAGGGAGGAGAGCAGAGAAGAGGTAGGGGAGACCAGAGAGAAGGACAGAGAGTGTCCTGATGAAGGAGAATAAAAGAATCTGAGCTTAGGTATTATGTGATTGTACTTCTGAGGAAGTCTTCACAGCTGACACTTTTATTTACTCTTGCCTGGGAAAATCGTTATGTAGGGATGTCACTAAGTGTTAGTGTAGGGACAGCAATCGATTTAAAGCTTTCTTAGATAAATGAAGAGCAACGTAGAAATTGGAGCAATCATAGCTTGGTTGATCCTTCTGGAACTATCGATTCTCTTTATTCTGAGTCGGATGAGACTCCTGCGTAGATTATTATTTGTATTAGTGCCCATCTATTTCTTTAACCTCGTGTTGAGGTGTTTGCATGTCCAGTTGTTTTTGGCTATAATAAATTCATAAACTCGAATTCGGAGTCAGTGGTCCTTACAGACAAAATGGATGCTGTTATATAACCAGATGAGATTCTCTCCTTTACACTATTCAACAGGTAAAAGATCCTGGCGACCAGAAGGTTCTTATAGATAATTAGATAAGAATCGGCGTTATCAGTTGGTAGCAGAGGATGGTTACCTTTGATGGTAAGGGAGATCTAGATCAAGATAGGAGATTAAGTTGCCCCATAGAGTCCGAGTGATGCTGATCCAGTGGACCGTAGGAGAAGGATGTCGGAGGTCGTTGAGAACTGACGGAGAGTGACGGTGCGGCGGAAGTAGCAGTTCGTGGTAGAGTGAGTATGAAAAGAGAGGTGTTTGGTAGATTGCGGTGTTTTATTGTTGTGTGATGTCTTGTGGAGTTGGAACGAGAGTTGTGTGATTGAGGACCGGACCGTGAGCGCACGCGGGACCGGGAGATTTATTGTGGTGTAGAACACACCCAGAGTTGAGAGCGTTGACCAGAGGTTGTGGGGGTCACGAGACGTCATTGACAGACCCACTGAAGATAGGAAACACATGTGTGAGTTTGTGAATAACCAACGCAGGTCGGAGGTTATTGTGTGCAGAACATCGAGTGATTGAATCCTATCAAGTGTGTTAGAGGCGATTGTCCGGTCGTTTCGCGGACAGACGGTTGCCAGATTGAGGTCAACAAGCTCGAGAGGCTGATCGGTCATTGGTGGACTGACAGTCAGAGAGGTAATTGTTCGGTAGGACGGACATTACTTCAGAGTATGATTGGGACAAGTGCGAGCGAGAGCGAGTGAATTAGGAAGGAGGGGAACTGCTGCGAGCGGAGGAATAGTGACGTCAGACAAGTGCCGCGCTGCGATAGGGCGGTTGGTGTGAGCCGCGCTGGCATTGGTGGATTGAAATCAGGAAGTAAAAGCTGACATTTTGAGTGCAAATAAAAAGTTGATTCATCATGAAATGTTTTAAAGTTTTACGGGAACTTTGCAGAGGTGACAGACATGTGGTTACTCGGGAAGGAGAGGAAGCCCCTCCCGAGGATACGCCAGCACATTATATGGCTAAGAATGTAGGATTGCATACTATAATTTGGCTTGAAAATTGGCATAAAATGACAGAAGGAGAAGGAGAATTGACTTTCCCACGCTATGGTACTTTCAGGTTAGAGGTGTTGTACCAGCTAAAAAGTATAATGGCTTCTTTACGACCACTACCTAGACCGACACAGTTTGAGGCGTTACATGCGTGGATTAGAGCAGCGTATGATAGGAAGAAAGACAAGAGCCAGGAAAGGGTGAAGAAATCAATTAGGGCATTTCAAGATGCAAGGTGGGATGCACTGGAGAAAAGGTGGAGAGTGGAAACGATTGAGGGAGATAAGTTATACCCACTGCTAATACAAAATGGAAAGATTACGAGAATCGATGAGGACGACAGTGATACAGACGACAGCCTGTTAGATAGGTTGTTGGCAGAGAGGCCACCTCCATTTAATCCAGATTCAGAGGAGGAAAAACCGGCTCCAGCAGTAACAATTGATGAGAGACAGAATCAGACTAGCATGAGAGTAGTGGGAAGGATTTCCACAGGAACGGAAGGGGCGACGACGTCTATGATAACACAGCCTCCTGTTGGGAACACAAGGATACCGGACTCCTTGACAGTACCGGTTACCATTGGCCCTATAGTACCGGTATATGACCCAGACCGAGTGAGAGAAGGGAGCTCCGTACAGATGGGAAGGGAGGAAGTAACCAGTGAGAGTGGGAATGGGTTAGGAGTACGGGTGGTTCATTTCCCAAGACCATTGGAGACAAGTACGCCGTTACCGGCTACTGCAGACTCTTCCTTTAGACAGGAAGATGAGAGACCAGTCAGACCGAGGTCTTTGCACGAATCCAAGTCAGCTTTGAGGATGTGGACACCAACAGTAAGAAACCAAAGTGATAGGATGCCAGGAGATAGGGAACAAAACATCTCGGAAGACAGAACAAGTTCCAGGAATATGATGGAAGGGAATAGGTCACAAGGACAGAATAGTGACTGTGATGAGCGAGACGGCTCAAATTGTCGAGAAGTACTGAGGAGTGCAGTACAGGCAAGGTTGCTAGACGTAGTAAGGTTGAAAGTAGAGGTAGACGAGATGATTAGCGGGAGTCTGCCTTTGGAAAGAATAGAAATTTATGGATCAGATGAGCTGCTGTTCGTAGCAAAAGATGTGACTCGAAAAGCTAGAATAGCACATGAAAACTTAACGGCGTTGGCCAAAAGATATGAGGTAGACCTGAATAAAACTAAAACGTTGCAAGGACCGCATAGATTGCAATACAGTGACCAGGAGCTGGAGGAGAAAAGAATTACAGGATTAAGGACACACACCAGAGATCTGATTGTAGGGATGCGGATATGGATTTTGTTGGACAAATGGGAAGAAAGGTGGTCCAAGAAGAAAATAGCAAAGAAAGCTGAGGGAAACGCCGCCTCCAGGAGGGGGCGACGGGTGTCGGAAATTTTCCTTTACGGGAAGTACAGAATGGAGGGTATGTGCATGTGCCGTGGAATAGAGGTGACTTGGCTGCATTTACAAATGATTTTCCTCGGCTGAGGAGAAACTAGTAGAGTGGTACAAGCAGGTTGAGCGGTTTGTGAAAATTTCAAAAGTATTGTGGATTGATTTGAACACCTTGTTTGACATAGTGGTGCCGGGAGATTTGTGGAGAGCTTGTAAAGTCGCTGTCGAGTGGCCGACTTCGGAACCTGAAAGGGAGGCAGTTACAAATGGCCCATCACCCCTTGTAATGAAAAAATTTGAGCAGGTGATTACATGGCTAAAACTGAAGATTTCACCTCAAGATATAGATTGGGTTAAGATAGATCGAACTGTACAGGAACCCAAAGAGACGGTGCATGAATATTACGAAAGACTTCTGCAAGCTTTCAAACAGTATAGTGTATTAGATACGTTAGACCCCAAGGATATGGGACAGTTTGTCTCAAAGTTTGTACTGGGTCTGAGATCAGAAGTCAGCCTCATGATACAGCACCATCTGATCTGCTGGCAGAACAAGCCGGTAGATGAAATTTTGAGGTATGCAAGGTACTGTAGTGATGAGGTGGAATCGAAACATCGGAAGCTGAAAGACAAATTGATGCTCGTCCAGATGCAGACAGCACAGGGTCAGTCTAATGGAGGGACCTTAGGAAGAAAGCAAGGAAATTTCCAGGGGAACCAGAATGGGCAAGGACAGGGAAAGGGAAAACCAATAGACCCCAAGACGGGAGTGGACGTGGCCACACTGAAGAAGACCACTGCGTGTCATCTTTGTCGTCAGGTCGGACATTGGAAACGCGAGTGTCCCTTGAACCCAGCTAATCAGTTGCAGGAAGAGGAAGAGGGGGTTCAGGCACCCGCGCCGGAGGTAGTTAACACCGTGATGAGGCCTAGGGTGATGAAAGGGGGGATATACAGCCCTCACGCACAGGTTCCCCAGGCTCCAAGGATTTCACAAGGAATACGAACGTACCAACAGATGCCCCTGTTCGAAGACTATGACGAGAGTAGCTCAGACCCTTTATCCTGACGGTGCCTGAGGTGGGAGGAAGACTGCACGCTTGGAGCGGTCTTGGAGGTAGACCAGAGGGGACCTTTTGTGGAGGCAGATATTGAGGGTCATCCTGCCACACTTTTGGTTGATACTGGTGCTACCCGGTCTACTGTAAGATCAGCAGTAGTCCCTAACCTACCCCTCTCGGGACAATCAATCCAGGTTGTTGGAGTAGCGAATAAAAGAATAAGCAGCCCGTTGACAGAACCGATCTTAGTAAAGATAGGTTCCTTCCAAACTAGACATCAGTTTGTAGTGTGTGATACTGAGTCCAGTTTGCCTTTTGGGAAGAGATCTGTTGTGCAAGTTGAACTGCACGATTTATTGTACACCTCAGGGGTGGAGGTTCAGACGAGGGATGATGATGCTGACTTTAAGGTTACAAATCAGCATCTATGTATAGATCTGTACCCAATGGTGACGGTGGAAGAACTTCCACCTGATTTGAAGACGCTGTGTCATCTGTGGTGTGGGATTTCGCAGGCGATGAAATAGGTCTAATAAGAGGGGTTGAACCGGTGCGGATTGAGGTGAAACAGAATGTTGATTTCCCCAGGACGCCTCAATACAACCTGTCGCCAGAAACGATTGCAGGGATAAAACCTGTGATCGAGACTTTCATTGAGAAAGGCATTCTGAAAGAGATCAGAGGTAGCCCCTGTAATTCACCTATTATGGGACTACAGAAACCGAGCGGGAAATACAGGATTATGCAAGACCTGCGAAAGGTCAACACGATAGTTGTCCCTTGTTGTCCAGTGGTACCGAATCCTTCAGTAATACTGTTCCAGATCCCATGCGAAGCCGAGTGGTTTACGGTCATCGACTTGTGTCAAGCCTTCTTTTCGATACCGCTCCATGAGGAAAGCCAATTTCTCTTTGCATTCAGGCTGGAAAATCGCGTGTTAACATGGTGTCGTATCCCTCAAGGGTATACAGAAAGTCCATCGATCTTTAACCAGATCCTGAAAAAGAATCTTGAGAGCCTTGTGTTGCCGCAGAACTCAGTCCTCGTGCAATACATAGACGATTTACTCATTGCCTCAGAAACAGAAGATGCTTGCAGAATTGACACTGTAGCCCTGTTGAACCACTTAGCAGAGAATGGACATAAGGTGTCCCGAACAAGCTGCAGTACTGTTTGAATGAGGTACAGTACTTGGGACACAGATTGGAAAAAGGCAAGAGGAAGGTGTCACCAGACCGAATTGAGGCAATAATGAGTATGGCAGTACCCACCACACAGAGAGAAGTTAGGATGTTCCTGGGAATGGTCGGCTACTGTCGACAGTGGATTCCTAGTTTCTCCTTGAGAGCAAAGCCTTTGCAGAGGCTTACGCACAAGGATGTGAGTGATCCGGTACCATGGGACGAGGAGTGCTTGATGTCATTCCTGAAACTGAGAGAGGAATTGTGCAGTGCTCCGGCACTGGGGATGCCTGATTACAACAAGGCCTTTTCATTGTTCTGTTATGAGAGGGAAGGATGTGCATTAGCAGTCTTAGCTCAGAACCATGGAGGTGTCCGTAGACCAGTTGCCTATTTCTCAGCTACTCTAGATCCAGTAGCTTCTGCGTTGCCCGGATGTCTAAGATCCGTTGCTGCAACAGGTGTCAGCATTGAAAGATGTGAAAGCATTGTAATGGGACATCCACTGACTGTACATGTGCCACACTCGGTTGAGTTATTAATGACCAGAACCAAGACTCAGCACCTAACGAACAATAGGTTAACGAGGTGCGAGCAAGTCATACTTGCCGCAGAGAATGTGACTCTGAAAAGGTGCTCTGTCTTGAACCCTGCGACATTGATGCCTACACCGAATGCAGATGATGAAGATTGTGCGGACCATGATTGTCTCGATGTGACCGAACTTTGCACCAAACCGAGACCTGACATTGTCGATGAACCACTGGCTGACCCAGATGAAATTTTCTTTGTCGATGGTTCATGCTTAAGGGACAGTGTTGGGCAATTGAGAGCAGCGTTTGCTGTGTGTACCATTTCGGGAGTGGTCGAGGCTGCTTGCCTAGAAGAGTACGCTCCGCGCAGGTAGCTGAGATCATTGCCTTGACTCGTGCCTGTTTGGCCGCTGATCAAATTCGAATCACGATTTACACCGACAGCCAATATGGGTTTGGTGTGGTGCATGACTTCGGGCAGTTATGGTCTCAGAGGGGATTTTTGACATCATCTGGCTCACCCATTAGGAATGGAGAATATGTAAGACAACTGTTGGATGCATTACAGCATCCGAAGGAAATTGCTGTTGTTAAATGTTCCGCGCATGGGAAAGGGGAAGACTTTGTGTCATTGGGCAATAATTACGCAGACGAGGTTGCCCGGTTCTGTGCAGAACAAGGATGCATATTCACAGATAGATACGCAGGGGAGAGCCAAGAAAGAACCGAGCTCAACATAATGTTGGCCATGGCAGACACTTGGGAAGAGCTCAAGCGATTGCAGGATGAAGTCTCAGACCAGGAGAGAGAAGGATGGATCAAAGCAGGTTGTGAAAGAGGAGACGTGGATGTGTGGGTCTCCAGTGATGGGAGAGCCGTATTACCAGAAGAGTTGTTAAGTCCGATGGCAAGGCTGATACATGGACAGGCACACCTTGGTAGAGATGCAATGATGAGGGTGTTTAGACAGACGTGGTACAACCCACGATTTCGGGCAATGGCCGAAACAGTATGTCAGAGGTGTGTTACGTGTCAGCAAATGAACACTGGAAAGAAAACTGTAGTTACATTGAGTCACATTGGGAGGTCAGGTGGGCCTTTCAACAGGATACAGTTAGACTTCGTGGAAATGCCTAAGTGTAATGGGTTGAGGTACATTTTAGTGCTGGTATGTGTATTCTCACGGTGGGTGGAGGCTTACCCAACACGCAGGTGTGACACTCTCACAGTGGCTAAGTTATTGTTGAGAGAGCTCATCCCTAGGTTCGGGATCCCAACCTCTTTGGAATCTGATAGAGGAAGGCACTTCCACAGTGAAATCATGAAGTTACTTTGTGCTGCATTGAATATTGACCAGAGACTCCACTGTAGTTACAGACCAGAGGCTTCTGGGATGGTGGAACAAGTTAATGGAACTTTGAAGGCCCGGATGGCAAAAATGTGTTCTTCGACATCCCTGAAATGGCCCGATGCTTTGCCGCTTGTGTTGATGAGCATGCGAAGTGTCCCAGACAGGAAAACCGGGTTGTCCCCCACGAGATACTAATGGGAAGGGCAATGAGGTTGCCGGCAGTACCAGCTACAGCCTTGATAAGCATCACTGATGACTTGATTCTCGATTATTGTAAAGGACTATCTGATGTGGTCCGTTCTGTATCCCAGCAGGTGCAGGCTGCAGTGGTCCCAGCCTCGAGTGATCTGTGCCATGATCTGTGCCCCGGAGATTGGGTGCTAGTCCGGAAGCACGTGAGGAAGAGTTGCTTGGATGCTCGCTGGCGTGGCCCGTACCAGGTGATACTCATCACGAACACAGCAGTAAAGTGTGGAGGATTGCCGAACTGGGTGCATGCCTCCCATACCCGCAGAGTTTCAGCACCCTTGGAAGAAACAGCTCCTCTCGTAAATGAAAATCCAGCTGATGTGGCAGGGCCACATGAGAGGACAAGTCAAGCTGTAAGGGTTGCTGACACAGCTGGTGGTGCACTAGAGCAAGCTGAAGGGGGTTTCAACAGTTCGAACCCTGACTCAGACACCGAAGACAGAAACGGTGCAGTGGGCGGAGAAGAGTCAGATTCAGCAGAAAGAGGAAGTAGTGCACTGGGTATAGCAGGGAAAGGCAGACGAACGAACAGAAGTGAGGAGAGTTGGCCTGAAAGACAGAGGTGACGGAACCTGAGGTTAGCACCTGAAAGAGACCTTGCCCCAGTGTCTGAAGCGTCTGAAACAGAGGCAAGTGACGAAGACCACGCTCAAGATAGTCGGCGAAGGTCGAAAAGAACAAGAGTACCTTGTCGCAGATACTCTACCCCTGAGTGGACTTACACAGTGTTTGATGCAGGGGGTGGTGAGCACGGGAAGGCTGAGGTCAGTGCTGGTGGTCCGTCGGAGCCCGAATGTGGTAGTGAAGGTGGTGCTGCAGTTGCCAGGGCTCGAAGTAGAAGGAATACTGACCCTCACAGTTCCGAATCCCCCTGCTTCTGAGTGAAGTTCGAAACTTGGTTCTGCATCGACTCGAATTTCCGTCTTTTGGGTTTGAGCCGTCTTCACATGAAATGGTAATCTTGCGTCTTGAACTTTTGTATCACGTTCTGGAACTGCTCAATGAGGATCTTATTGTGGATCAACTATAAACTGTAAATAAAAGTCTAAAAGAAGAAGATAACCTAGGTCAGTGGAAGAAAAATAAACTTAGGGACTTTCCACAGAAGAGGAACGAAAACTAGGAAGTCTTTTTCTGGACTGTGTAAATAAGACTGTGATCGAAAAGGGAAAATCCGGAGATTTCATGGTTGCTCGAGCTGGTTAAGCAAGTCACGAGCCAAGGACACAGAGACTTTTTCAGGGTTCATTGCTATAACCAAGAACTTTTGAGAACTTTCGAAACCATGGAGCCGGGAGATCCCAATCGTAGATCTAAGTGGATTGTAGGCGTACTTATAAGTAGTGTAATAGTCTCTATAATCATAGTAATCATAGTCTCATATACTGGTTCGCATGAGCTAGAAGTGAAGGGGGTGCCAGGGACACCTACACCTACTACACCTAGCCAAAAGGGGTAAACATGGGAGCTGACAGAGCTTTGCTATTAGAAGAAAGTCGTAGGTTACATATAGATTTGTCTAGGAGTGATTTTAAGCTTAATGCATATGCCAGGCTGCTATATGAGTATGTTGATGCGATGGATGCGAAAGATTGTTATGTGTGTATGCAGTTGCCTGCTTCAGTGGACGAGGGTATTAGATACCACCATCTTCCACTGACTTATGGAATTTCATGTAGTCTTTTGCTTAGTATATTTTATGAGAGAGATCAGTTTGAGTATTTCTTTTCCAATTTCGACGCAGTGCTTCCTGAAGTCCCAGCTTACAAGCATTTGAATAAGTATGACTATTATAAGACCGAGGATAGACTCAGGAAGTTCTTCATACCGACTTTGGAATTGGATACAGCATTCGCTCACAGACATAATCTGACCTGCTCATTGTCAGATGTAGAGAAAAAGTTTGTAGATCAGGTAGAGGATAGGTACAGAAAGCTGACCCAGTCACGGGACATGGGGCATAACAGACCTGATTGGACAGATGAGGAAAAATTGCATAAGACAAAGGGAAGCTATGGTCCTATAGCGCTAGACAAAGAGCAGAGGGTAAGCTGTGTATAAGGCGTTATCAGACTTACTACGAAAAGGTTGCAGTGGGACAAAGCACTTGCGATCACGTGTTCACCATGGCAGATGTGGCAAAAGATTTTCTCCAAGGTCCTGTACAAGTGATACCAACGGTGTATTTTGTGTGTGGGAAGAATGCTTATGTGAGGTTGCCTGCAAATTGGTATGGAACATGTTATTTGGCAATAATATTTCCAAAGATTTACCATACAGAGGATTTGGAACTTCTAGAAAGTGGGAAGCATTCAAGAACGAGAAGAGCTGCAAGTGCAGGGATTGTTGTGGGGGATATCTTTGGAGCTATGATACCCAGTCTGGGAGTAGTTTTGAATGATGTGAAACTCCGGAGATTAGCGACTGTGGTAGATGAACTATCGATGAATACAGCAAAGTCATTGGTACTGGTGGAAGGAGAGATGTTGTCGATAAGGGCAATGGTTTTGCAGAATCGCCTTGCTTTGGATGTCTTATTGGCAAAGAGGGCGGAGTCTGTAAATTGTTGAAGGTTCAAGAGTGCTGCACTTATATACCAGACCGTAGCAAAGATCTGGAGAAATATATAAGTAATATCACTACCATCCACACAAAAATAGCGGATTTGACCGAAGAGGGGTTTGGGAAAAAGTTGGCAAGGGATTTGGTCAAGTGGGAAGCTGGTTTGCAAATCTAGGAAAGGGATTCCTTGGGTATGTTCTGAGACCCCTCCTTATCGTGGTGGTTTGTGTGGTTTGTCTGTGGATTTCGATCAAGACCTACAGGTGGTATCGAGCAGGCCGAGTTAAGAGAGCTTTGAGGGAAAATGAGATGAGATTGGCAAGACTGCAGGACAGTCAATATCAGAGGCTCAAGAGAATGGAGAATCAAAGATCGGGGAAAATGGCAACGAGTTCTGTTTAGGTCGGTTCTTTCTCCAAGGGAGTTGAAGGAAATGTGATGACAGGAGTCATCAAAGGGGGGAACTGATAGAGCGACATGTTCTTGTGAAATTGTAGGGGTGCATCATAATCACTGGTAGTTCGCACCCGCAAATATTCAGACATATATCCGTATATATTCAGTTGTATATTCATGCATGTTTAGTAAACAGTGAATAGTTCACTGATATTAAGTGAATCAGCAGTATAATTGTGTTATGATAATTATGCAATGTAATGTTATTGAATTGTGTGAAAAATAATGCATAGACAAATCAGTTTGTGTGTAATTCAATTGCAGTAGTTTAAACGTGCACCATATTAAAGTTGCACATGTAATTCATTTTGCATATGAATTGTAATGAAAATGCTTATAGGGAAAAGTAAGATGTGTGTTTAAAAGCCATATGTAAAGGCCTGACTACATATATGCTTAGGAAAGGCCTGGTTTATTCTTATGTTAGCTTATTTTGTAGGCAGAGAAAAGTTTCTCTTGGTAAGGCTCTCTGGGCACAAACGGTAGATTTAATTAGCACAGTAGAAGGTTTCTGTTGAACGTATCTTTTGTTGCAGGTGCAAGGACACATGTCTCGTTAGTAAAAGACTAACTCTTTGTTTTCAAAAGTTAGAGAGATGGGAGGCATGGTACGGGGAATGCAATGGAATTTAGGGATGATACTTTCAGCGGAGAAGGTGCCTGGGACTCAAGGTCATCGCAACCGTCCAGGATGAAGTAACCGTTTCGATGGAAAAGTACAAGAAGAAGACCTGGCCAAGGAGGCGTGATAAAGGCGTGTACAATTGTATTAGGGTTTTGTATTAGGGATAGTGCCCCGAGGGAGGAGAGCAGAGAAGAGGTAGGGGAGACCAGAGAGAAGGACAGAGAGTGTCCTGATGAAGGAGAATAAAAGAATCTGAGCTTAGGTATTATGTGATTGTACTTCTGAGGAAGTCTTCACAGCTGACACCTTTTATTTACTCTTGCCTAGTAAAATCGTTATGTAGGGATGTCACTAAGTGTTAGTGTAGGGACAGCAATCGATTTAAAGCTTTCTTAGATAAATGAAGAGCAACGTAGAAATTGGAGCAATCATAGCTTGGTTGATCCTTCTGGAACTATCGATTCTTTTTATTCTGAGTCGGATGAGACTCCTGCGTAGATTATTATTTGTATTAGTGCCCATCTATTTCTTTAACCTCGTGTTGAGGTGTTTGCATGTCTAGTTGTTTTTGGCTATAATAAATTCATAAACTCGAATTCGGAGTCAGTGGTCCTTACAGACAAAATGGATGCTGTTATATAACCAGATGAGATTCTCTCCTTTACACTATTCAACAGGTAAAAAGATCCTGGCGACCAGAAGGTTCTTATAGATAATTAGATAAGAATCGGCGTTATCAATTCCACAGAATAACTTTCTAGATTAGAAATGCAGCGACTAATATCTGCCGCAGCATCAAGGGCTGGAATGGGAAAAGGCAACTGATTTTAAAGTGATTTTTGGATCATAATCTCCGTAATTAAACAAATACCTTTAAATATGGAGAAGCAGGGGGAGTTAGTTTGTTCAAAAGAATTGTGTCGGAGCTGCATAATAGAACTCTAAAGAAATTTAGTGCACAGGTTTATGTAGTAGTTATCACCAACTTTTAGGACAAATTGGAATGTTTGCATGCTCACAAATCTCCAATTGTGGATGCATTACAGCGCTATTTTAACACCAATTTTTATGCTTGGCATATATTTGTGTTATTCAAAATATGACCAATGCATCTCCGCAGTATTTCAGAGTGTGCTGCTGTTTCTGCCACCATTTTCAGGTTTGAATTGTTTGGCATTTGTGCCACTTACGGCAACCATATTATATTTTGTACTATTTAAGGGACTCTGAGTCAGCATTTTCAGTCATTGTCTTCTTTGGTCCGGCACCGTCAGTCATTGGCTTCAGCCAACATCAATCACATCTCTGGTAAGCCAACAGGTGTATTTCAGTTAGCCATTTTTAGGTCTCGCTGAGCCAGCGCGCATGCGCTGCTCTGCGAGACATTTAGTAAGGGGCTTTTGAAAGTGCTATCAAAGAGGCTTTTTCCGGCCACCAGCGTGCGGTTACCCGCGTGTGCACGCGCGCAGCCGCCATCTGGCATTTGTCTCGCTCTCCCATGCCTCAACGCACGCCCCTCCCCCACCACAGAGCGCGTCCAGCTCTTCCCGCTGGAACCATGTTAAAATTAAAGCGCCGGTGCCGCGATTATAGCAAAAGTAAAGAAATAGATGTTTTCTATTTCTTTACTTTTGCTCAATCATGCTCTAGCTCTACAACATGGTTTAAATAAAGCGCCGGTGCGCGATTGCTGCAAAAGTAAAGAAATAGAAAAAAACATCTATTTCTTTACTTTTGCTATAATCGCGACACCGGCTTGCACACTAACCATGTTAAAAGTAAAGCGCCGGTGCACGCGATTGCTGCAAAAGTAAAGAAATAGATGTTTTTCTATTTCTTTACTTTTGCAACAATCAAACTACATTGGCAAAGTCAATAGCTCTGCCTAAACACTTATAAGGGCCCAAAGCGAGACCTATTGGCTATGCCAATGCTTGTTCTGTGTGCTACTGGGTGCCTTCCAACATCACTACAAAGCATGAGGGGCAATCACTTGGGAGAGAGCACTGACAAAGCATCAGAAAAATGCCTTCTACTGCATATAATGCACAATTTTATTTCTGTTGTATCCATTTTTCAGATGATTTTATCAGCGCTCCTTGTACAGTGCACATTAAGCATTGGCCAAACCCATAGTCAACTGTATAAACGTCACACATATTAGCTTCGTGTATGCTTTTTTATCCTGACAGTAACTATGGCCCTTAGTACAACTAAGGGGCTTGTAGCATTTTGGGTGCAAACTCCGGTTTTCACCTGAAACAGGATTCCAAGTTGGATGGTATTCACACTTGTACTAATTGCACATGTGAAAAATACGTATTCTGCGCTACTGGACCTCAAGTTTATAAGAGATATGGGTCCACATGTATCAAAATTGGAAACTGCAATTACCTAATTGCGATTTTCTGAGAATCGCAATTAGGTAATCACAATTTCCAATGTATGAAACTCCATGAGTTTCAAATACTGATTCGTAGTGGGTCGCAAATCGACCTACCTCATCAATATGCGACCCCCTAGAAATCGCAAAAATCACAGGGATGGTGGCCTCTGAGGTCAGAAGACCACCATGTCTGTGATTGCCTATAAATAAAGCAATCTTTTTTTTGTAAAGCAGCCCGTTTTCCTTAAAGGAAAACGGGTTGCTTCACAAAAGGAAAATGAAAGGTTTTCCTTTCATTTTTTTAAGAAGCAGGCAGTGGTCCGTGGGACCACTGCCTGCTCTTAAAATGCTTTTACTAACATTCACAAAGGGAAGGGGTCGCTTGGGGACCCTTCCCATTCGTGAATGGGTTACCACCTACTTGAAGTAGGTGGTAAAATGCGAATGTTTTGCGACCGCATTTCGGTCGCAAAACATTCATACAAACTGATGCGATTCGATATTAGGAAGGGACGCCCTAAACACGCCCCTTCCTAATACTGAATCACAAAACCAAATTTGCATTTCGGTAACAGGTTACCGAATCGCAATTTGGGTTTGATGCATATGAAAAGCCTTTTTTGCGTTCGCAAATGGGCCGATTCTGTGAATCGGCCCGTTTGCGAACTCAAAAAGGCTTCATGCTTGTGGCCCAAAATATATTCCAGCAAAGATCTTTTTGGTAAACATAAAATTCTGATTTGTGCACCCTTAAATGAGCCCCAGGTGCGAAATTCGGATTTGTGCACCTCGAAAGAAGTGGCATCAGAATTGAACACAGTAAACAATATTTTTGGACACAACATTTATGTGAGATTGTTTTTCTGTATACACTAATCTAACATACAGTTACCAGGAACAACTCCCATGGTGTGCGGATCTGAAGTTTGCTCTATTTGTCAACACGGTCATCACTAGTTTTTATTAGTTGTTGAAAACTTTTGGGCAAATGGCCTGACGTACGTAATTTGGACATGGGCAAATAGCACATTTCAAATTGGTGCTTTAGCAAATAAACGAGGAGCTTGCACACTAAATAAAATTTGCTCCTTAGTTGTAATCAGGACCTAGGTGCCATATTTATGGCCAAGTCATGCAGTGCAGTGCAATGCAGTGCAGTGCAGCGTAGCACAGCAATTCACCTTGCTGTGCGGGTTGAAAGGGAAAGGGCAGGAATGTGCCATATTTAAGTTAACACGAAGTATTTTTGCCTTTTCCCCTGTGCTGGCGCCCTAAGGCTTTTTCCTCTTTCTACGTGTGCTGCAGAATGTAGCACTCATAGAGAGAGGAAAACATGAGGAGAAACAAACATATTTCACCTCATTGCACCTCACCAGGGGAGGCGTAGGTTTCTGGCTCATTCCCAGGTTTACCATTTCTGATAAATCTGGGAATGCGTCAAAATCCATAGATATTGTGTGGGAACACCCATACAACGCCCATGGAAATGTCTCTCTGGTGCAGAGCAATACAACGCAGCGATTGTGCTGGGTTGCATTGCTCGAGATTTATGAAGCCATTCAGGGCCATGCAAGGTGGCCTAGCGTGGCTTCATAAATCTCATTTTTAATTTGCGTCGCTCTTGCTACATGTTGCGTGGTGAAAGAGCGACGCAAAGGGGTTCGTAAATATGCCCCTAGGTGTTTTAATGGCTTCCTGTTTAGGGGAATAAATTCATTCATGCTTTTGCTTCTTGATGCATCTCTTTATGTCTGATCTACAGAACGCTTTAGCTGTCAGCCAGAATTCATGTCATTAACAATGAAAACAAGCATTAGCGTATCCTATAGGTCTTGCTTTGGCACCATATAAGTGTTTAGCCATGCAGTAAAATATCCTGGGTGTTGTGCCACCAGGGATTGAAGAGCTATACAATTGCTACACACTAGGTTATGGCGGTGCTGATTTGGCAATCACTAACACTTCACAATTGTAAAAGCAAACACAGGATTTTTATTAAAAGAGGGCCACTCTCTCAACCGCACCTCTCTGTCAGACTAAGGCCATTGTTCTGCACCCAAGTCTGTGGTGGCCCACATGTGGTCAGTGAGGTATCACAGGGGCAGACAGTGGTATGTACTCGCTCTATATGCATTCCATAACCTATTTATATCCAAAGTACAGCATTTTATAAGTGCACACACATTTACACAAACACAATCCAGCAAGTCTACTGGAGCTGAGCTCGCTGGTGCTCTGCCAAAGACTCTGGCACTACCCACACAAAGTGAAAGTTACGGGGTCCCCTTTCACTCTGGCGGACACAGCAGAGGACATACAACGTGTGTGAGTCTGGTTTTTGTAAGTGCTAGTGCAGTTTATCTGAGTTTACGTCGGGCTCACTCTAACATTGTGTGGGTTAGCACAGTTTCTTCTCTCATGCGAAAACTTTATATTGAAGCAGCATAACATGCCGACCATGAGCCAAAAATGATGTCTGTGTGGAAATATGCTGCAGCATACCAATACTTTTCCTCAGAGTTCTCCAGATGTTGGAGCTCCTCAATCTATCTCTTTCTACTGGAATAGTTCCCCAAGCGTGGAAGCACATAGTGCTCAAGCCTCTGTTAAAAAGCCTAACCTTGACCCATCGAGTCTGGGGAACAATAGACCTATCTCCCGGCTCTCAGCCATGGGGAAGATACTTAAACGACGTGCCAACCAAAAACTCTCCCAGTTTGTGGAGGCCAATTCACTCCTCAACCCAACTCAAACTGGTTTCAGGCCTGAGCACAGCATGGATACCGCGCTCTTAATGATCACGGAGGAATTGAAATTGCTGCTTGACAAAGGAGGCTCAGTGCAATCATACTCCTTGACTTGAGTGCTGCCTTCGACACGGTTGATGATGTAACTGGTTGACAGGATAAGAGACTCAGGGATAAAAAATGCTGCCTTGAACTGTGTCTCTTCATTTCTGAGACATAGGTCCTTTCAAATATGTGAACCACCTTGTTACTCAGATGTCTATGCATTAAAGTGTGGGGTCCCACAGGGCTCCTCGTTGAGCCCAACACTGTTCAACATTTATCTGAGCCCCTTAGCAGACATTGTCAAGGAATTTGGAGTGTTGATCGTGTCTTACAAGGACGATACACAACTTGTCGTCTCTCTCTCCCAGGGACAGGCCTAGTCCAACAACATCTAGCCCCTTGCCTAGAGAAAGGTGCCTGGTGGATGGCGAACCATTCACTTAAACTAAATGGAGATAGAACAGAGGTGATGGTGCTAGGAAACAAACCAAACCCTCAAGTAAATATAGAATGGCCAGGGAGTTTAGGACCACCCCCAACCCCATCTCCTCCATAAAGAGCCTAGGAATGTGGCTTGACATTGCCTTAACTATGGAAGCCCAGGCAAAAAAACTTACATCTTTCTGTTTTGGGATGATCTGAACTCTATGACAAATTCTTAACCTCATACCCACTCTCTCTAGGAGAAGAGTAGTGCAAACTCTGATCCTGTCTCGTCTAGATTACGGGAATTCCTTGTATCTGGATGCCCCTCAATACATCATCAAGAGACTACAACTGATCCAGAATGCGGCTGCTAAGTTGTAAGTTGATTCTCAAACTGGCCAAACACGCTTCAGCAAAAAGTGCATTAGCCACATTGCATTGGCTCCCGATGAAAGAAAGACTCAACTTCAAGATGTACTGCCAGGCCCAGAGAGGAATAAATCAGAGAGGCCGTTCTTTGATCATAGACCTTCTGGTACCTTATACCCCTTCAAGGGCTCTAAGATCTTCCAAGGCACAACTGTTAAAGGTGATTTGAATTCAAAGGATCAGATGGGGTGGCAGGTCCTTTTCATACTTGACCCAAAAACTTTGAAATTCTCTGCCGGCCTACCTGAGAAACAAAACAAATGACATCCATTTCAGGAAAATGCTCAAGACTTAGCTATATCCCCACTAGCCATTCAGCCGAGTATTGATTTGCCATCGCTGGTTATGCCTCACTCAGCGCTGGGAAGCCTTTGGGTAGCCACGCACTTTACAAATCAGCATAACATAACATAACATAACATGAACAAATCCTCAGTAGTGAGAAATGAGCATTTCATGTCAAAAGTTATTATGATGAAAAAATAGTGCCTGTCGCGAAGATGTGCCTAAACTGTTAAAAGTGCAGCGAACATGCACATAGGCCTGGGTGGTTGGATGCTGTCCTGTGCTGCTTGGCATGATGGGCCAGCTCTTACCTCATGCATATATAGTTAAAGACGGAATTGTAACAACGCATTGTGATGCCATAGCACCATTTTTAACTGAAACCGTTTTGAGAATAACAGGCCCTAGGAAAAAGTCTTTGGGTGCTTGGCAAGGTCTCAGAGTCAAGTACAATACAGTAAAGTGCAATTGTTTTCAAATAGCATCCACACTGCAAATTAAGCCCTCTTAGCTGAGAACTGTGTGTAACCTGCAGGTCATGGAACATATCTATCACAGGACTAACTCACTCTTTCATTATTCTACGGTTGATACTGTGATGGCAATTGACCTGGAAAACAGTAACATTTGTAACTCCACAAAACTTCGTCATTTGCAGCATCATGTGTAATGTAGAATAAAATGGTTGTTATCAATTATAAGTATAACAAGAATAATAACAAAGATGTTCTATAATAATAATAATCGTTGTCTTTTATTAGGTGTGGCGTTAGGCAAGACCTTTTGATTTAAAAAAAATTATATGAGTAATATACTCGCTTAAAGAGGCTTTCGGATAGCTTTCTTCATCCATTGGACTGTTTTTTTGTCCTTCACATTTTGCTTTTACCCACTACAGCCGACAGCATGGGGCATTGGGTCATCCTACTTCAGCCACTGGCTAACTTCACTTTCAGTGATTGCATTTTGCTGTTTGGCACGAACTGCATCTCTTCAGTGCCAGTGTTTTTTTTCTCACTTTATTATAACTTTAGTGTTGCCTTTGTGTTAGGAGCCTGCTTTTTAACAGGATGATTTTGATGTGAGCACAGAGCACATTCCAGCTTTATCAGTCCCTGTCACCTGCTAGTGCTTTAGTAAATTCCTTTTGAAGTGGCCTTTGCACATCTGACTGCTTCAATTTCACAGCTTACCAGATTGCTTCTATTTATAAGTGCTTTTTATAAAGTTATCTTCTTTTTAGTATGAACGTAATAAATGCATTAATAACTGGACTCCCGTATGTCATTCTGGTATGTATTTTAATTGAGGACTACAATTCTACTTGTAAACCAATTTAAGGGTCGATTACGATGTAGTTCGGAAAACATTCCGACCAAATTGGTTTCGGAATGGTTTCCAACCGAATCAGATTCTGGGAGTCCGACCGACCGATTACGATGGTTCCAAACACCGTTCGGTCGGACTCCCATTGACTTCAATGGGAGCCTGTGTTCCGACCGACTACACAAGCTCCCATTGAAGAAAGGGGTGGTTGGGGAAAATCGTGCACCCTGTGGCTGGCACCCCAAGGCGCCTGCCACACTGTGCATGGTTGAAAAGGGGGGACCCATGGGTACCCCCACGGGCCCAATTTGGAGGCCCCCAGGTGAAGGGGGGCCTGCTACGGGCCTCCAAAGTCAAATTCCGACAGCTGATCCGTGTCGGAACAACCGATTCGGAAAGGCTGTCCGAATCCGATCCTAGACCTGTACGAGTCGGCTCTGAATGACTCGGTTACTCCGAATGCCACTTGGAACCGAGTTGGACAGTCCTAACAGTTTCCGCACATCATAATCGGTCATTCGGAAATGTTTCCGAGTCGGTTGGAAACAAGGCTTCCAAATCGGATTTGGACAAACCGAATTCCGCCCGGAGCCTTTCCGAACGACATCGTAATCGACCCCTTAGTCTGTATATCCTGCTTGTATGGCTTTCTAGCTTCCTTTCAGGCTCTTTTATGTCATGCTCATATAGACATTTAGCTATTATATTACTAATTTAAGCTGTGCTGTTTATTCCAATTTCCTATTCTATACATACGCTAGAGGCTGGCGGCCAACGCCATAACCATAGTTAGCTGTATGGGTTTTCAGCAGACTTCATCCATGAGTCTGTTGTTGTGCCATTCAAATTTTATTTCCACCCACTCCATCATGAATCATGGAGCAATTGGTCAGCCCACTTCAGGCATTGGATAACTTCACTGTGAGTTATGGCATGCTGCCATTTCACAAGGAGCACAGCCACACACAACCTAGTTCCCTTTGATGCCAGGGACGGCTATGGTAATGTGCGCTTTTTGGGAAACCAATAAAATACTTTTGCGTTTAGCTAATGCTTATTTTTAGATTGATGAGGGCCTGGCTGCTTCCCCACCAATGAAGTATTGCGAAAACCATGACAAACCAAAACAAGAATTGCCAAAGCCAAAAGGAGACCAACTGCTTTGCCAAAGCTTGTGTTATTATTGTTGTACTTATAGTTAATATCTATCAATTTAAAATAATAAAAACAGCTATTATTATTTTTATTATTATGAGCATCATCATTGTCATCTTGTTGAATAAGAATATGTACACTAATAACAATGCAGTTGCAACAACAACAATACGTTATTTTTGTTGTTGCTGTAGTTATTATCATTCTTAATACTATTCTTATTTTTATTATTATTTAGTTTTTTGTGACTAGGCACACCTTGCTTCTTATGACACTTGTTCAGCTATTTTGGGTGCAGCGCTGTCAAAGTCAACCTAATTCATGCATGTGCATGCAGGTGCGCAGGCATGCAAGCACCCCTACACACATGCCCAAACAATGGCTCATCTCATCAGTAAGAAGAAAACAGGCATTAGCAAAGCCAATAGGTCTCAACTATGCAAGAGCTATTGACTTTGCCAATGTGTTTTAGCCATGTTGTACACAGAGTGGCTGTTGTTCAGTCTGGCTAAAAGTTAATGGCGTAGAAGAGAGTGGCGTTGAGTGGAGTGTCGAAGAGTGGAGTGCCGAAAAGTGGAGTAGAGTGGCGAAGAGGGGAGTAGAGTGTCATAGAGTGGAGTGGAGTGTTGTGGAGTAGAGGGGCGTAGAGTGGAGGGACATAGAGTGGAAGAGCTTTGAGTGGAGTGGAGCAGAGTGGAGGGACATATAGTGGTGAGGCGTAGAGTGGAATAAAGTGTTGTAGAGTGGAGTAGTCATAGAGTGGGGTAGCATAGAGTGGAGTGGAGTGTTGTGGAGTGTCATAGACTGGAGTGTTGTAGAATGGAGGGGAGGGCTTAGAGTGGAGTGGCGTAGAGTGGAGTAGAGTCGTAGAGTAGAGTGGCGTGGCATGGCGTTGAGTGGAGTGGCATAGAGTGGAGTAGAGTGTTGTAGAGTGGAGTTGCGTAGAGTAAAGTGGCATAGAGTGGCGTGGCATAGAGTGCTGTAGAGTGGAGTGTGGTAGAGTGAAATGGAGTGGAGTAAAGCAGAGTGTCATAGAATGGAGAGGCAAAGAGGGGTGTAGAGAGGAGTAGAGTTATAGAGTGTCATAGAGTTGAGAGGTGTAGAGTGGCCTATAGTAAAGTGGCATAGAATGGAGTGGCGTATAATGGCATAGAGTAGAGTGTCGTAGAGTGCAGAGGAGTATCGTAGAGGGGAGTGGGGTAGAGTGTCGTAGAGTGGTGTAAAGTGTTGTAGAGTGGAGTAGCATAGAGTGTAGTGGTGTAGAGTGGAGTAGAATGGAGTAGGGAGAGTGTCAGAGTGAAGGGTTGTAGAGTGGAGGTGCGTAGAGTTGAGAGGCGTTGAGTGGAATAAAGTGTCGTAGAGTAGTGTGGCATAGAGTGTAGTGCCGTATAGTGGAGAGCCATAGAGTAGACTGGAGTGTTGTAGCGCGGAGTGTTGTAGAGTGCAGTGTAGTACAGTGGAGTGTCACAGAGTGGAGTAGAGTCGCGTAGAGTGGAGTGTGGAGGACTGGAGTGTCATGATGTAAAGCAGAGTAGAGAGTCATAGAGTGGAGTGGCATAGAGTGGTGTGGTGTAGAGTGGAGTGCCGTAGTGTGGAGTATGCATGGTGTGGTAGCGCACTACCATTACAGACAACACGTATTCAATTGAAATGACCATTACATTTACATGTGCAGTTTTCCTGATAAAACTACACAGCACACACATGATAATGTGTGGAAATGGCATCACCTAGAGTACTGATTTGTTTTGATCGTATTAAAATATTTGTTTACACCACACTTCTGAATTACAAAAAATGTGCTTCATTTGTGCTTTCCTAATTCTGATATATTCTGAAAAATTTGCACAGTTTATTTACAGACATTTACATTTTGTTGTGTCCTAGGGAAAAAAACCTTTTTTCCCAATACCCAGTAACATTGTTACAGAATCCTCTGACTTTGAAGTCAGGGAAAGAAGAGTAAACAGTAAGCTCCCTCGGAAGACAGAGCCTGACATGTGACCTCTGTCTTTGAAAGCACAGCAAATGTGACAAGATAAGCACAAAATTGAAAAGCCTGTTTACACAAAGCGAGGACTCCTGGAAGTATACAAGGAGCAATGGTGAACAAGCTTTGCTCCACTGAAGGAACAAAGACATGGCGGACAACCTTAAACAAATAAATCCAGCAAATAGAAAGCCATAAAATGTGAGTTACAAACCACATAGCCAATAGTAAGCAATGGGAAGAAAGCATTGCCAGGGAAGCTTTCAGAATGCCCACAAGATGTCTTTTCACAACCAGACAGCTGTGTTGCCTCGTAGGCTTCGACCTAACTCTGCATGTGTAGATGTTCAGGAATCCCTGCTAGAGGGCTTAAATCTTTGGCATTGTGTTCCAAGCAATCAGTCGAAGTAACATATGAAAACAATTACTCAAGCTGAGAGGATGGCTAAAACATTAAGATGAAAAACTCAGCTGTCCCTTTGAAATTTGCAAGGAGCTAATGGATGATCGTGTTATGATGTAGAAACAGACCTATCATGCAGGCAGCCAGCCCCTGACTCTCATCGGAGGCACGCTGCAGGCTCATTACTGCTTAGGCACCGGGCTAATTATGTACATGTTTTTAACAAACATTAAAACCCCAGGGCGTACATAATGAAGTAGGCTTGGAATTGCATTTGAAAAAAGAAATTCTACTGTACCTTTAGCACTCCTTCTTAAATCTGTCTGGAAAACTGCTGGAGATAACAAATTATTTTTAAACATCTTAATGGGGTGACGCCATGTGGTGCATTTTCTTCGGAGGTGGAAATAAAAATAAAATACTTGCTGAGATTTTATTAGTTATAGACATGAAATATCGCGAGTAAGGTGGTAATTAACGTACAGCGCAAGAACTAATTTGCTGGATGCCCAGTGCATGTCCCTTTGTTTACTAAAACATCATTAAGCATTGTCTCGCTAACTTCCGGCCATCCATTACTGCGACACGCGGTACTTGGGGAAATTTACTGCCTCAGAAGGCACACAGCAATTGGCGCCATGAGTCAAAAAGCTCATTCGTCGGTGCGTCAGCCCTTGCAATGTTATGAATGTAAATTATGAAAACCTACAAACAATAAAACATATTGTAAGTATCATCTGATGTATCCACTTAAGACTATTCAGAACAGAAAAAAATATATACATAGTTTTACGCTTATTCGGCGATATTAACATAAATCCATTCATATTTTATTTTAAAAAATACGAGTTCTTTTTTTTCATTTCTTTTTTTTATTGAGATCCAAAAATTGCGATAAAATGCACCAGTTCATGATATTCATACACCAACAATAAATATATATATAAAACACATTTCATCACAGAAGTAATCCAGGAACAAAAACTGCATTAAAACTCCGAATGACATAAATAAAGAGAACAGGTTTAGACAGCCAAATTTCTAGTTTAAACATTGTGCCTTTTGATCTACCCCAAGGCTTCTTCCATAAACCGCCCCCAAAGTTCATCAATTTTTTTAATCACCCCCTACCAATGCATACAGCTTATTTCTCACATGCTTGATTTTTTGCATGCATTCCCCTATTGTGGGGATCAACTGTGTCCGCCACTTTTGCAGTATTAAAGGGCTGGCCACTGCCTTTGCCACATATAATAATTTTACAACTTTGGTGGCTAAACGAGTAGCGGAATTGCACCCCACAACTATCCACCAGATACTAGGAACTAGTTTAATCTGCCAATCCTTCACCAAATACTGGGAAAAAAAAGTATGAGTTCTTATAGTGATTTTCAGCCTATGCTTACTCACCTCCATTTCTGTATGACACTTGTCCTTAGCCTCGTCTACATGGAAGTGACAGGGTTGCCGTACTATGGTCCATTAAGCCTGGAGTCATATGATTTTTCGGAAATACACATGCGATAAATTAATGCAAAAAATTTCAGCGGGAATCCTTTACAAAGTCAGTGGTTAGCATAAAAAAGTGGAATGACTCCGGACATTCGTGGACCTAAATTGGACACCTTTGTGTTAGGTACAAGACTATTCTTATGGTGTTGAGGCAAACTTTCTGACGTGCTGTCTCTTTAGCTGCCTGGTATGGGCAAGTGATTTGAGGTGAGGACAATGTGGCATCTACTCTCTGTACACTGGAAGAGAATATATGTATTTTCCGGTGTTACTGTGCGCACTTGACCTTGCCACTATGAAGAATTCTTGCCTGGCTGGAGCTTCTATTTGTTGCTACATAAACAGACTCATGATGGGACGGTTGGTAGTAATGAGGGCATGCCCTGTATAACTCACTGCTGGCTACTTACTAGCCATACTGCTACCATGCAGCAATTGTGACTATTTTACTCCCTCTAACACACACATTTCCTGCAGCTGGGGCAGGAGTATGCCTAATGTGGCAGGGCAGATCACAAGGCCTGACTATAGACCAAACCCTACAACACACGTAGGTATGCCATTATGCTACCAATGTCACTAAGACACTGCAGGGATTTGTATACCTTTGTCTGTTGCTCCCGAATTAATTTTTGATGTTTTATTTTGGTGAACTGCTATACTCAACTATAACTTATAGTGTCATGTATTTGACACCAATATTCTCTTACACGTTTTTATTTTAATACACTTTTAAGGGCCTGTGTTGTTGTTAAATCCATCAATTAGCACTGCATCTACTTCTTTTCTTACCATTGCACCAAAATCAACACTGGCTACACACAGTAGATGGATGATACAGACTGGTAAGAGCTGTTTTTTCTTTTCGGGTTTGCATCACACATACCTCACTCTTCGTAAGTGGCAGGATAGTTGTATGTCTACTGTCCCACCTCCCTATAACTACCCATGTTCACTTTTTATTCAATTGTTGTCTGTGATATCCTGTGTCACATTGCTTTATGCTAAGACTTGGCACTGTAATGGCAACACAAGAGTATTTCCTTTAGCCCTTGTGTTAACAACCACAAGAGAACCATGTGCTTTTTTCGTATTGTGTATTAAACACATCACCACACCTTTATCATGTGTGTCTTTGGATATCTTAGATGTATATGTACTTCTTGTCACTTCTAGTGATACATCATTCCCTGGTGCCCACATTGTGGCCAACACCACAGATGACATCAGAGGACGTCCTAGCAGCTGAAATTAGGCCCTATACCATCCGCCAATCAGATAAGTCTGTGTACATCTGATTTTTACACACATGTCAAAAATTTCCCTTTCTTAGCATACTTTTAATGTTATTTTAAATTTCACTTTTGTATAAACTCATATTTTGTTATGGTGTATTGGTTAACTTTCTTACATATCTCTCTGCATTGGCATCATATGTGTCAAATGTCACTGTCATCCTTTGAATCATAGCTCTGTATCTCACATTTCATGTTCATTTTCCTCTCCAATGGCTGGATCTGTGGATACCTTACCAAGTACAACTTCAAGGCCACTGGTTCAACAGCTGGTGTCAAGGGTCCATCCACAAAGCAAGCATCTGTGTCTGGATCTGGTAAATTGGCGTTGTATTTATGAAGTAATTGCATGCAATTCTCAACCCCTAACTTCATATGTTTATTTATGCTCCCATGTTACTAACTTAAAATGCGCCTTCTTTCGGAAATCTGTTGTGAAATGAGTATGCAGACGTATTGATCAAAAACTTTATTTTATGCATTTCAACTTGTATAATCGTGTTCTTGGAGGTGCTGGGGACACTGAGCCTCACAATGATGCTTCCTCATCCACAAGCAGAGAACGGTGGGCAGATAAGATGCTATAACTTACCTATGAGCCACATGTCACCAAAATCACCAGAAACCAAACAGCATGCAAGAGGTGACTGACTGCAGATGTAGCTCTCATGTGTGCTTCCAGGAAAGGAACAATACATATCAGTGAATCAGCCCTTATCAGCACAGAAAACTTGCACATTGATGGAGTGCCAACAGTGTTCCCTGAGGTGAGGTGGTTGAAGTGCTACATGGTTCTAATCAATGGCAACTACCACATAAGAGAAGTGGGCAAAGGCATAGAACTCCCTTGCCACCTTTTTCCTTTCTGCCTGTGGCTTGGCAATAAACTAGAGCACTTTTCTGTTGATGCATCTCAGTACCTGGTGCAAGCATTGAGATCGAATTGCCTGGGAGATGCCTACATTGTCTGAAATGACCCTCTAGAAAAACCTAAGGGGTCTAAAATGGAGTTCACCCAGTATTTTGAAACAGGTAGGGATAGCATGGGAGCGGAAAAATGGTGAATCAAGCGACTGCTCCCAGTCAGCAACCATGTCAAGGATCACTTCAGGTGAAAAGCAATTTCGGATGATGACTGCTTTGTGGACATGCCAGACATGTTGATCCTTTGCCTGTAAATACTCTCTAAGTGAGCTAAGTACTTAATCTACCAGGTGCTAGATCGCTTCCATGGATTAAACATGTGTCCTCATGGATGGGAAAGCTAGGTCTCTATAGATTCTGGGCTGATCCTACTAAATTAAAGAAAAAGGATATACACTTACTTAAAACCACTTACTAGGATTTTATTAATGAGGGTATATTAAGAAGAAGCTCTGTAGGATCTCTGACCAATAAATTTCTTGATTTTAAATTTACTCCACTACTAGAGGAATACCTGGATTTTAAACCCTTCGCTTTTCCTAAAAGCCTTTTTATACGGTTTCGTCTGGGGACACTACCTGTAAGATCGTTTACCCACAAATGGAATATAGCACAGTCAATACCGTCTTGTCCAATGTGTAATCAGTGTGTTGAAAATGAATCACATCTATTATTTTTCTGGCCAGAGTACTCCTCCCCTCGTAGGAGGTGGATTATTCCCATTTGTCGAGAACTGGGGATTACACGTTACCAAACAGCCCTAAGGATTCTAAGGACTGATCTCTCGCCAAGAACTGTTGTAGCTGTTAGTAAATTTTTAGAGGCAGTTTGGTACAAACGCAATGCAATTTTTAAAACTAAAACAGTGCAATGATTATGAGCTCTATTTTATTTTATTACTTATCTGTAATAATGAACTGTCTCCTCTTTGTATTGATCTTATGGCATTCTTATTGGAGTTTAGTTTTAAATACTGACTTCAAAGCACCTGGCACTTTAAAACTTGGATATGTCTCTGATGAGGGTAGATACTACTATACACTGCTGCTATTATTGTATAGACACCTTTGATCTATTTATGCTCTATTTTTTATCGCTTAGTATGTTCCTGATGAAGGTAGATATTATATTATATATTGTTGCAATTATTGTATATATATATTTGTTTTATACACGCTCTTTTTATTGCTTAGTTTTAACTCTATTGACATTTTTTATTGGAAGCGAGATCCGAAACGATTTATATCTTGCTTGTGTTGAGGGTGCCTATAGTTTTAGCTTTGACTGACAATGGGGCATGTGATAATATTGTGATTTTTGTCTGTGCATTGTCATTTTTAAACTTTTGGTTGTTTTGTTGAAAACTTTGATGGTTGTAATAACCGAATAAAGTAAATTACTACTATTCTCTAAGTGTTTCTCCAATAATTGCTCCTCATTTTGAGGGGCAAAGCTACAAAGATAGTGGCTGTTAACCTGTGGTCCGAGGACCCCTGGGGGTCAACGACTCCTTCTCAAGGAGTCTGTGACTGCTTAGATAATTAAATAATACTAACAGATTAATAAGGTATATATAAATAAAGAAGAAAAATGTAAAGATGACAATTATAAAATGTTCTGTAAATGTGAAGGAATTTGAAATTGGAAGCTAAAAATTAAGTTGCTATCGCCTGATTTATTTGAGGGAAAAATATAAGTGCATCAAATAGAATATAGTATGGACAATGGGTGGTCTAATTTAAATTTAGAAAAGCTCCAACATTCTCATATACATTTTTACTTTTTTTATATTTATTTCTAAATTAAAAATGTAATCTTTTGTGTATTTATTTGATGAATGCTTGTTTCCTTATTTTTGCATAGTTCTTTTTTTGCGATTCAAATCATCAAAGTTGTTTAGGCCATGGTCCCTGGATTCCAATAATGACTCAGTGGGGGTCCCTGGATTTCAGTAATATTCCAGTGGATGTCCTCGAATTCCCACAATGATGTAGGGGGGGCCACATAAGTCAAAAGGTTAAGAACCACAGTACAAAGACATTCCCAGACATAGTGAAAGTAAAAAAGTTGTTTGGTGTGTGAGTTAATTTTTTATATGGCAAGCTTGCATGTCTTTGGATGGTGTTGTAATGAACTTCAGCTGTACATGGTTGGTGGAGTCCCGGGCCATCATTATACATCTCCTTGCATTCACTTGTGTGTTCCGTAATATTTTCTTTTAATTAAATTATTTTTTTTAATCCTATTTTTTCCTCATTGTTATGTGGTTCCTTTTGATTTCTATGTGGGTCTTATAGTGTTCACAAGTTGCCATGTATCATGTTTCAAATCTCCAAGGCTTGGCTGGAGGAGTACATTTGTGCCTGTTTGTCTATTCAAGCTACAATAGAATTTGAAGTATGCAGCAGCGGCTGCTTTTCAGAAGTGCAAAAAGGAAAAATAAAATGATAATTTCACAATGTTAATATCATTTTATTTTTCCATGTTGAAGCCAGCTTTGGGGCGGGACTTGGATGTCGTAACATCTAGCAAGGGGAGGAGTGGTTGGGGCTCTTAAGTGCGCATGACGGTTTGGCCTGCCATCTTGGGCCGGCCAAACAGTCACGCCCACTTAGCATGTTCTCCACCGGACTATAATGCACAGCCTGGGTGGAGATCATGCACAGGCTCACAGTTCTAGTCTGAGCGCCAAACTACGGCGCTCAGACCAATCACGACGCTGCTGTCATGGTGACAGCAGTGTTGTGATTGGCTTAGGGGAGCCTGTGTGCTTCCGGGAAGAGAAGCGAGGACAAACGATGGAAGAAGACGGCGGCCATGGAGAGGTAAGTGAATTTTTGTTTAACTACCCCCCTCACCACCACCCCGCCACCCCTGTCCTGTTTCAGTCGCTGCTGGAAGTATATTTTGTGAATAGCAATTGCCTTCAGGATAGGAGCTTGTGTAGCGGCCAAGAATAAAACATCAATATCAAGAGTGGACTTGAAAACATTTTCCCCTCTGGAGGACTAGGACAAAGTGCAGATGCTACCCACTTAATGTGTAAACTGGGCGTGCAACATTTTCTGATTCATCCTGCTCTGAATTCTTGCCACAAGAAGAGAAGCTTCAGCAAGACCTTGCGGTAAAGGTATCTGGCTTAGTGGAACCCTGTCTAGCTTAGGCGTTTAACCTTGTCCCATTGGGGGATTTTGAGCTCCATAATTTATTTTAAGTACTAAGGAAAAAATAGAGTTGTAAAAGGCAGAAAAGGGATTCTGGTAGCAAAGTGACCTTGGTGGCTACATTTTTTAAGTTTGTTTCTCTGAGGGTTTTAGGTGGCAAAGCGCAAGGTGTCAGTGGCATAATGCATTCAATGTATCGGACTTTGTGGGACCCTCATTGGGTACAGTGACTTGCTTTGTCCCGCTGGACCATCTTGACGTCTAGAAAAACTTCTAAACCACAAATTCAACTGCTGACTTGAAAGAACCACTAGTCTCTGCACATCCCATTCATGATCCGACTGACCAACCAAGCTGTGCACAACTGGCCCAAAAAGGCACTTAGGACCCTGTTAAGCAAACCCATTGACTTACTGTGCAGCTTTGTGTTTTCTTGCGACTTTTAGACTTGTACATTTTCATATCTCCACTACTCTTAATGCGATCATGCCCTTTTGTTATTATATTATACTTATTCTCCGTAAGTTAGTTTGGAAACTTTATATTGATTTGTTTTCTTTACTTTAATATTGTTTTGGTTTTGATTAAATACTTAACACACAGTCTCTGGTAAAAATCCTACTGCTTTGTATTATTGCTATCAGGGGTTAAGCCCTGATTTTTTTCGTTTAACCTGCATCGTAATGACACTTGATTTCCAGTTCAGAGAAAATTCCCACCCAACTGATAATTCAGGATCTCAAAAAGTGCTCCCTTGAGGTACATTAACTCATGCTCCCTTGAGGCACATTCTCTAGGGTTCAACCGAGATACATCACGAGCATCTCAGACATTTAAAGGGAGCGCAAATTCATGTAGTGTTATGGGATCATACATTGTATATGCAGATAACATAACTAGTGCTCCTGTTGAGGGCATCACCGGTGCTCCCCTATTGGAAATCGCCTTGTACTACACTGGTGCTCTACAACTGCATCCCAGCCTTTAAGCCCTTCTCAACATGGCTGCGGATAACTGTTGGTATATGTACATCTGGGTCTGTATTTTTTTGGACTTCTCATTAGCGGGTGCCGGTAGGTGTGTTGGAATACCTGCATGTGTGCATACTCTTTATGTGAGTGTGTGCACCGACATGTTGTGAGCCTAGTTGTACATACACTATAAAAAAGTCAAACCAATTGGCTTTGTGAATGCTTTTGTAATATAAAGCGAGTGAACGACATTGAAGTAAAACATTTACAATTCAAACCAGCTGGTTCAAAAGGTACATTTCAGAACTGGTAGACATTGTTTACTAGGAATTGATGCGACTGGAGGGTTTTTCTCCAAAAAGGGATAAAGTTAGGGGCATATTAGCAAGACCGGCGATAAAATTATCGCCGTTTTAGCGGCAGGAAACTGCCGCTAAAACGGCGATAATGGGCTTGCTAATATGCGTTATAAAATTCCAATAGAAGCCCAGGTTAGATGTCCAGCACATCTAACCTGGGCTTCGATTGGAATTCTATAACGCATATTAGCAAGCCCATTATCGCCGTTTTAGCGGCAGTTTCCTGCCGCTAAAACGGCGATAATCTTATCGCCGGTCTTGCTAATATGCCCCTACGTTTTTGGACACACAAAGGGTGTCCAATCAGGTGAGTGTGAAGGGACAGACATATTACCCAAGTAGCTCCGATAGAGATGCCGTTGATTGTAAGAGCACGAGGACTGCACTTTGGAGTATCTGGTGCTGTCCGTTCTGGAATGTTCGCCCAGTCAACGTCGGCATTAGCATGTCAGGGAATATGCTCGCGCTTTCCCCGTGATGACTCTATTTGGAGTCTATTGCTCAATGGTGTGTTCTTTCTAAAGGCCGCAGGTTTGCTCGCGGTTCTTCCAGATGTGCACCGTCTCTGAAGAAATGCAATTTCACAGTCATTAAACATTTTAAAGTTCATCAGGGGCTAATTACAGCAGAACGCATGGCACTGGCGACTGGGCGACCCTGGTGGGCGAGACAGCCTATTGATCATCCAATTGATTTTTATGGCTTTGGCACTGAGGCGCAGTGTCGCCCACCGTTGTGCGGTGGGCTCCGTTCTTTTTCTGTCAGCGCGCTTCACTGATAGATTAGACAGAGCCTACCTGCATGATTACGCATTAATAAAGTAGCAGGTTCTGTTCTCTTTTTTTGCTTTTAAAGCGCACCTTTGCGAATCTTCTCCACTGCGTGATACCGCGTCTGCCGCATTTTGAGCATTTTAAGGCAGTGCAATCGATTACAATAATGCCATTTTTGACACACATTTCCCTAAACTGCACTGCATAGATTGTCAACCTCAAGCAGATGCCGGGGTAGCTTTTTATTAAAACTGCTTCTGTTTAATTCAGGAGTAAGTGCTTTTCCAGGGATGGGAAATTAAATTTAAATTAAATTTGCAGATTTATATAGCACAGCTTATCACACGTGAGGGTATCCACGCACTGTCCATGGGCACAGCGAGATTAAGTGATCCCCAGCTCCCGAGTCAGCTGCTTTGGCCGCTGTGCCACATCCTCTCCTGAGAAGGAAACAAGACCCATATCTTTCATGGAGGTGTTCCAACGGGGATTTTTCTACATGGGGGCCAATTCCGATTCGGGCCGGAAATCTCTCCGACTGAGCCGGACCCGGAGAGATTTCCGACCGAATCGGACCCGTGCAGCCCGACCGAACGAGTACGATGCGTCCGTATGCTATCGGACTGGAGTCGGTCGGACTCCCATTGAAGTCAATGGGACCCGGTCGTACAACGCGTACGCGGGCTCCCATTGCCTCAATGGGTGCGAGGCGAACAAGGCGCCCCCTACAGCGGGTGCGCGGCGAAGCGACTCGCGCCGTACACGCACAGGTAGGGGGACCGTCCCCCTGTGTGCGACTCGTGCGGCTACGCGTACAGGGGGTCCGACAAGGACCCCGAGTACGTCTCCGACTGCTCTTTCGAGCCGGGCGGCGCGTGTCGGTCGGACTGCTCGCGGCGCGCATCGTACTTACCCGGCCGGGGAACGTCTCCATTGCGCAGTGCGAATCGTGTCAGAGCGAGTCGGTCGGTGCGGTTCGACCCGGGAACGAGTCGGTCGGAGCGGTTGAGACGCGCGAACGAGTCGGTCGGCGATTTCGCATCGTACTCGCTCGTCCGGACGCGCGTACGAATCGGTCGGGAAATAGGGCTCCGAATCGGATCCGGTTATGCCGAATCCGATTCGGAGCCCTACCGGCCGAGATCGGAATCGGCCCCATGGTGTTTCTTGAACATGAAGTACCTTGAAAAAACAAGAGACGAGAAGCGTTTGGTAAAACAGGAATAGTTTATTTAATTAAACAATGCAGCCATGAGCACAGTCAGAGGCATAGGGTCTGAGGACTGTCTCAATGTACAATCGGTCTCACACAGACTTTTATAAAGTTCATTGAATGTAATAAATTGTTTTTGGTGATTCTGTTTTGGTGAGGAAAGTGTACCTCTGTCTTTGGAGCCATAAATTAAGGCATTGGATGAGGAATCCAGGTGGGCCTCGACCTTGTGTGGACACAATGTGGCCAGTGTTTGACGTGTCCAGATGTCCGGCATGGGGAGCGCATGATCACTGCGTGTACTGTGTGTGCTGTGTTTTGATTGTCTAAGTGTGGCTAAGGGCCACCCTTGGCCACAAATGGAGGCAGGAGCAGATGTGTTTGTGCAATGAGTTGGGTGTTTTGCTTCCTCCAAGAATCTCTTCTCTGGGAGGTCTCGGGCCAAACAGTATCCTCCCTTACGGTGCTCTTCCTGCGCATCCTGTCTAGCTCTGAATATCGCTAGGCTCGGTGAAAAGATATAGAGCCATTCAGTTGGACTCATATCGGGTCATATTCACTACTACTCTGTGGGGTTATTCCTTGTTGGGCTGGATTTTGGCCCTGATTCTGTATAGGTCTTAGTGGAGAAGGCATTTTGCTTTTTCAGGGTCTACCTCTAGTGATAAGTAAAGTCTATCTGTGCCTACCGCATGCGGTATCAGCAAACAGACCTCACACGACCTAGCTGATGTCTTAGAGCCCACGGCGGTCATGTGCTGATACCACATGTTGTGAAAAAGGGCGCTGTGTAGTGCATGTGGAATGCTAGTGCTTGGATTGGTGTAATAAGTGGCATGGGAAGGATCCCTCAACAAGTGCAGTGATAGTTTCTGAACAGAATCCCTTTGGCCAGGTGGCTCTTTGGCAGCGAATAGGTGTGGCAGCACCCAAACTAGACAAAGGATACATAGAAGTGCAAAAATACATAACCTGTGATTGAACATTGCAAGTCTCTGATATGGATCCAGGGGAGAGGTCTGTGGTCCCCTGGTTACCGGGTGTTTTCGTTCAACAGTTCGATCAAAACGTTCACAGTGCAGTTTGTAAGTTTGATTCACACACTTTAGATCCATGTTGGGGTGATGACGTGGCAGCTGAAAGGAGGTGCACTTGGTCATTCGATTGCAGACCTGTTGGATAAGACTCCGGTTCATTTGTAAATTTAGAAAAACATTGCATGTGCGCCATTGTTAATAATTGTTTCTTCTGGGTTACTGTGTTTCCCTTAGGGGTGTGTTCTTCACACTCCATTTACAAAATGTTTTGTTGTAGGGCACCAGAAGGTGGGCCGGGTGATGGTATCTTTTTGATGGTTAAAAGCTAAAAGATGGCTTATGGGTAATCAGGCAAATTAATCTATTTTATGAGTCCTTGTAAATAACTGGGTGCTGGAATTAGTGTTTTATGGATTGTTCTTGTGATTATAGGGATCTATCAGTTCTTATCTAGGGTTTTATGAGCAGTGCTAGTTTCCCGAGACCCAGTCTCTCCTGATGTGTGCCCGGGGGTGCCATCACTTTCGGCCTACACGTGCGATGGACTGTACGAGGAAGGGGCATGTCGCTGTTACGTTTTGTTGGTGGGTGTAACGTGCCCCGAAATCACGAATGTCTCGGCATGTGGCATGCAACTTCCCCCTCCCTTGTGGCGCCAGATATCTCGGTTCCACCCTTTCTCTAGAGGCTTATCTTTTTAGGCTAACTTTGGGCTAGTTTTGTAGGGTTTTGGGCACTTCCCTAGATCTCGCACGATCTGCTATTTCACTTATCATGAGGCCGATGGGGGCGGAAAGTTGTTCTGGGGCTCCCATGTACCCCTGATCGCCATCTTGTGGTGTCCGAGGTTGGGGCTTACTATTTCTCTGGATGGTGTATGTGAGGCCTGGTGCGTCGGTCAATTGCTTGGTCAGATATAGGGTGAGCGCATTCTGTGTTCTACTCTCACCTGGAGCTGTGATGCACTTTGTGGCCTCTCCTGTCGCAGGCACCCTCCTCTCCCTCGGACCACGTCTTCTCAGTCGTGTTTGGATCTGCGGTTCCTGGCTTGTGGCTTGGGATTTCCAGCTAGCGGGTGTGCTCCTGCCGCCTATTTTGGAGGGGTATGGCAGGGTGACCAGACTTTGAATATTCGAAAAATCCGAAGGAAAGAGCAGAAAACATCGCAGAGATCCTAAGAACATGGGGAGCGCGGGAGCCAAGGCCAGGAAACCTTGCTGAACTTTGCTTAGGGGTAATGACTGGACCGGGACTGTCTTGCAACTCCGGGACTGTCTGACTAACCTGACAAGCCTCTTGACTGACTCGGCACAATGCGGGTGCCTCGCAAATTATTGACTCTTGTGCCTGTGCTGTGGAGGTTGTGGGGTCTTCACTATCCCAGGCGTATGGGAATCCTGAATCCTGCCACTTGAGGACAGCTTCATTTTAGAACTGAAAGGGTGTCTCCATCTGGCCGGAGGCTTCTAGTTTTTGGGGGTGCTGTGGGAACTACACACCATACAGGAAACATGGGTCCAGGGCTGAATGCCCAAGAATGGGGACCTTTCGACTTAGTAATTGGAGCCTCACACATTTGACTTTCGATGCGGGGACCTGGGTGCCTGTTTTTTAAGCACTTGTTCTTGGAGCTGCCCCGCCCCAGTCAGACTACTCTCCTCCTGGGGCGTGGCCAGCCAACCCCACCTTGGGGGATCAGCAGCAGAGTAGGGCCTTCGCTCCCTCAGGCGCCCTTAATGGCAGACGGTAGTGAGGATACGGCAGAACTCATATAGCAGCCTTGACTCCCCAGATGCAAGCAAAAGTTTGTATTTCAATCGCTGTCTCATTGGACCTTTTTTTGGCTTTGGTACAGTTAATTCTTGGGAGGTGGGTGAATGGGGGATATTTTACTTTGGGTTTTATCTTACTGCGCATTTGGACTCTGTGGTTGTGTGAAGGCATTACCTCCCCAGCAGTTACCCCTCCTTGCCAAAGCTGTGGCCCCGGTCCCTGTTGGGCTGAGGTCCCTGTCCGCAATTGCTGTTGCCATGTGCTTGTCCAACTACCTGATCCCTGTCGCGGGGGTGCAGTGGCTGACTGGCTTCTACGCAACTGAATGTAAGGTGTATTTGGATTTCCCTGGGCTTGGTTTTGTGGATTTTGTGGGAGCTGACCCTGTCCCATCGATATTTGTTCGTGGTATGCTTTTACCTGCCATCGGTCTGCCCGGTGGCTCATCCTGTAGCAATAGTAGAATTCCTTAAGGTCTGGTTGCTGCCAACCTCCCTGGCCTCTGCCGCTATAGCTAGGATGAAACTCTCTGGGGTTTTGCGGTGGAGCCACCTTTAAGGACTGGTGCCATTTGCACGTTTGCGGCCAATGCGGCCCGCTGGAAGGCAGTCTTTTTCAATTTGTGTTGGACCAAATTAGCAATGTCTCTCTGGGCTTGCTGTTGTTTGGGGATCTTCCTTGTGGGTTGCCGAGTGGGGGTGTGTATGTCTGCCTGCTCGTCTCATACTCAGCCTTATATCCCTGCGATCAGTGGGGACATTTCCTCACAGTGGATTTTTGTCTTCCTTGTGCACAGCATTCTTTACGATAGCTATGTGTTCAGGTATCGTACTTGACAGATGAGAGGGGTCCTTAGGCAGGGTAGACGCACCCCATGGCACCAGGCAGCCTTATCTCTGCTGCAGCCAGACGCGCGGAGGTGCAGTGGCGGCGGCATTGCCTGAGCTCGGTGTTTCAAAAGGTGCTTAGGATCTAGCCCATAGGGCCATTGCCGCCACATGCCTTACCCCCTTTTCCCAGTGGACCCGTGTGTAGCATAATCTCGACTCTCTTCCTCCTTAATTACCCTATTAGTTGTAAAAGTTTTTGTCTTTTTAGCTGTCTCAAATAGGAGGTGGGGCACATGACGTGCCCACTGCCGAACCAGTTAGCCGACACCCAGGAGTCCACTCATGTATGCCAAGACCACCTTAGTGAAGGTGGTCTGGTTGGTGGGGGTGTCTTTGCTGGTATGCTTGTGATGAGGGGGTGTTTCAATGCTATGGATCCTAGGGTGAGAGTCCCATGGTCCCATTGTGGGTAAACTGGATGGTCATTCTTAGTTTGGCTAGCAGGTCTCGTCCTAAGAGATTAGTTGGGGATGAGGGGGAATATAGTAACTGTCTTCTCAGTTGAATCCCTTCTACCTTTAGTTTGAGGGGTTTTGTGAAGGGATCCTTGACATCATACCCGAGAATCCCTGAATAACCATCATGTCTTTTGATAAGGAGACCATACCTTCCCATAGGCATGACCGCTCCTCTGTCTATTACAAAGTCGTATGGTATATTGTTCACTATTGCCATGACAACTAGTTCTTCCTCTGGTCGGCTAGTGGTTGACAGTACAATGCGGGTGTCGTTGTGTGCCCCTTCTACCTTCAACATCGGCTCCCGTCTTTCTCCCTTGGTTGACTGAGCAAGTCATGTAGTCTCACCCTTGTCATCGGGTCCCAAGGGACTGGGGTCCCCTTCCTCACTCCTGTTAGCTGTATCACTGTCTAGAACCCCTACAAACCTCCCTGTCACTCGTGTGTGCTCGCCGAAGTCAGTGAGGGTGTGTGTTCTCCGCGCTGCTGGGGTTCTATGTGTTGGGCGTGATAGACTGGAGGTCGAAATTCCGGGAGCCCTTGCACCGGACTGGGGTTGCTCTGTGACTGCTTGGGGTTGCTGGCCTGTTAATCCCTCATGTCTGGGCCTAACTCTCTCATGTCTGGGCCTATATGCTCATTGTTCGGTGGGGGGCCCGCCGACCTCTTCAACATGTACATTAGAGTATCCTAATGCGGGGAGAGTGGGTGAAAGCACCTCCATACCTGCGTACGGTGGGGGGAGGTGCTGATCCCTTGTTTGCTATCTGTAGTGCAGGACTGTCGATCTGGGCCAGCTCAAAGATGGCCCATGGTTCTAATAATGCCTCTCTCTTATCTTTCATTTGACCTGTGTATTTGGTTTGAATGTATGCTCTCATGTGTTAAAGTATGTTAGTGTCGAAAGTTCCCTCCTTTTGCCAGGGAAATGTCTATGCCTTTGTATGTGCGTGCCATTCTTGGCAAACCTTATTACATTTTTTAGCCTGTGTGGGGAACCAGGTTTACATGTGTTTTAGTGGTATCTCCATGATAAGTTTGAAAGTTTTAGAGAACAAGATTCCTTAGCTTCTATGATTTAGGGACTCTGGTTTTGATCTAAATCATGGGGAGAATATACACGGGGTTTACTGCTTCAAATTATGTAACTACGAGCTCAGTGCTATGTACAGATGCATCAACAATTCAACATGAACATTTCATAAACACAAATAACAATGCATATGAAGGGTTGTAACATAGGAAAAGTGCCCTTTGTCAATGAAAACAGTACCTGAACGATATTAGCTTCTGACATCAATTACAGTTGGTGAGAAATAGCAGCATCTTCATATAAATCTTTGGGTCATTGACAAAAACACAATACTTAGGACAAAATGCAGTTTGCAGCAATTTAACAGCACCACAACATCATATGTATACCTCACATCAACAATCGCACCCTGTATCACACCGAGGGTCTAAGCGTACCATGCATAGCCGACCAAGCAAACTACACCTTAAAAACTGACAGAGAAAAAAATGATGACTTTGTGAAAAAAAGCCCATAGCCTACACCTAGTGCATGCTATCCTGTGACGCAGGGAAGCTCTGCGTGGTACACAGGACTAAGTGAGCCTGATATTCTGTCAATATTGGATCCGGGAAAAGATAATAACAATAGTTCGCGGAAAAAGGAATAACTCGAGAACCACAGGACCCTCTTGGCCAAACACAAGTGACACCTAATCTTCCAGGTTAAAATCTTTTTCCCTAAATGTCCGATTCACAACCTGTATAACACCCTTGGGCTAGGCATACCATCTGTGTAACACCCAGCGATCCAAACATACCGACTGTGTCACGCCCAGCGGAAAAAGCTTACCACCAGTGTTACGCCCAGTGGTCCAAGCGACCAACACATCTCACTTCTTTCAGATACCAACGGCGTTGGAATACCGGTGGCATTGAGAAACCCTTTTAGACTAAAAAATAAGATTGAGGTGTCAACGCTGATAATAAATACAATAAATATTCACCTTCCCTAGCGTGCTGACTATCAAAAAAAGGTGACTTCCGCGGGATCGTCGCCGAGGCTGCCTTGCGACTACTCAACTAGAACATATAAAATAAGAAATAAGCCAGATTTCTGTCAGTGCTAGGGCACGCAGGTTGTAATTTTCTGCTTCTCCCTAGTTGGCCCCACGCCACATGCTTTGCTAAGGTTCTGATATAGTCTCTTACCCTCTCTGACCGCTGTTTCAGGAGGGACCTCCGCCCCACTGATTCAGCAGAACTTCCAATCAATTGTGGTGTCTGTTCACCTACCTTGTTGCACAAATGTGAATCCGTTCTTTGGCTGCAGTTGGGTTTGAGGTACCAATCAGCTCCGGTTGCAAATCAAGAGACAAGAGGAGTTTGGCAAAACAGGAACAGTTCGTTTAATTAAACAATACGGCCGCGAGCACAGGCATAGGGTCTGAGGACTGTCTCAATTTACAATCAGTCTAACATAGACTTTTATACAGTTCAATGAATGTAATAAAAGTTTCTGGCGATCCTTTTTTGGTATGCAATGTGTACCTCTGTCTTTGGAGCCACAAATGAAGGTATTGGATGAGGAATCCAGGTGGGCCTCATCCTTGCATCAACACAATGCGGCCAATGAGTAACGTGTCCAGATGTCCGGCATGGGGAGCGCTTGATCACTGCGTGTACTGTGTATGCTGTGTCTTGATTGGCTAAGTGTTCCTAACTTCATGTGGCATCTGACTTTAGGGTGTTTTGGGAACGCCTGCACCCCTCCCGCCCTGTGTGCTTTATTAAGGCCAATCTCCCTGTACCATTGTGGTGTTGCTGCACCTATCTGTGGGATTGATCTGGGATTTCCTGTTCACGCGTTTGTCTGTTGGCTATGTGCCACCCTGTGGTGGTGAGCCTCAACAAGGCCTACCAGTGCTTAGGGGTTCTCCCTTTCTGCACAGAGTCCTCAGACCAATAGGAAGAAGTTGGCACAGAAACTGGAATAGAAAAGACAGAGTTTATTAAACCTCATGAGGTGGAACTACATTCACACAGCACCCTTCGGTAATGCATGAAGTAGCACACCGAATGGAAGGACCTTGGTCCTTTTATACCCACACAGGGGCTCAAATGAAGGCGGTACAAACACAAAATGCTGGTTTTAGGTACATATAAGGTCATACAAGAAATGCACAGTCGACAAGTGGGTGGAGCTAACAGTTTCTACTTCTAGCAGACACATCCTGACATTTATAAACTCGGAACAGCTGCATGGACAGCTGTGAGCTCAACTGAGCATGTGTAAAGCAAAAAAGACTAAATATAACTCGTCTCTAGGCAGATTTCAAGAGCAGTTAACAGGAAGGTAGGACAGAGCACATGACGAGCACATGGCAACCAAAATGGCTGCCAGAAATATAAAATGGATTCCACAAAGCGGACAATTTAGTCTCTGAATACAGGATGTCTTCGGCTAATGCTTAACTTAAGTGCTGCCAAATTACAACAGACGACCCTTTCAGCATTAGCTGAAGACATTCGTTTATCTGGGGTAATCTAAATATTCATCCCGTACATCTATTAACATTATTTCGGCCACCTCTTTACTCAACATTTGTTGGGCCTTTGTTTCAGCAATGTTCCTTTTGGCAGGTATACAAGCAGAGATGCAAATGGAGCAAAGCATTGGACCACATTGGATACATACACAGCATGTAAAAAGTATTATAATCATTACACACAGGATAGTCAGTAGCTTCCAGCCCCAAGCAGAAACAAGAGTCCAAAACCATCCAGCAAAAGTCCAAGTACCAGTCTCTGGATGAATTTCTGCAGCAATCTTATGCAGTTTTGATATTGCGCCATATACTGAAGGTGAGTGATCCGGTATGAATACGCAACAGCTGCTACCGATGATGCGACATGCACCACCTCGATCAGCCAAAATCACCTCTAACACCATCCTATTTTGGAGTGCTACAATCCTTGCAATCTGTAGTTCCTCTGTAATGTTCCCAAGTGCCATAGCTGTCTGATTGGTAACAGCTTCCACAACACGAGTCAATCGCCTGATCTTTCTACTGTTCAATGCAGCACCCACAAAGAAAAATAAGCCCAAGTTGAAATCAACATATTGTTGTAGGGTAGTGTCGGTTTGGTCAACTTCATCCATACTTATTGTCCACTTATTTCTGTTTTTGGAAATATCATTGTACAGTTTAAAATCACGGTGAAATAATGCAGGTGCCAGAAACACAGGGGGCAACAGAAAAGATACATAGCAGATTCCTGACCACCCAACAGGTAATTGATAATATCCGTTATTTCCACACACAAAATACGTATTATGCGAGGCTGTGAAAGTGCTGTTATTGGCACCTTCAATGGTCAGGATTACAGTACACTCGCTCCTCCCCACTGGAATTCTTCCAACACTACAGATACACAAATCTGCTTTAGTTTTTGTCACAGAAATCACAAAAGGTCCAATGTTCTTTATTATTCTCACATTTGTGAAGGCATATGGTGTTGAAATATTGTCCGGTTGATACTCTTCCCATTCCCATTTAGTCCCTTTGGCTTGTGGATAACCTTCTTTATTTTGATAACACACTTTATTAAGTTGAAAAATAATCCCACCTACTGAAGGCTTTCCAAATGCAAACAAAAGCGCATACCAAGCTTGACAAGAACCATTGTGAGAAAATGGAAGAGGAATAAAAGGTGTTCCTCCTTTCTTTTGATGTGCAGGTATCATCCCACACACCCAACAGTTGGTAGTATTTGTAGCATTGTGAGTATGGTGCAACATCTGGATAAAGGTATTGTTTAGATAGGATTGTCGATGCTTCTGCTCATGGTAGGGAAGAGTGAAGTAGTGGTGTTCCACTGGTACTGGCGTAGTGGCAACAAAAAGCTGTCGAACAGGAGCCACCTTCTCGATGTACCACGTAATTGCTGCCATAGCCACCATAGCAACAACAAACCCTACAGCACAAATGATTCTTTTGTTATTCATTTCAGCAACAGTAATGATTGATCTTTCTAAAAATTTGTTGAAAACAATCGTTGGAGCTCTTCTCCCTGGGCAGCCGTTGATTTCTTCACCATGGGCCAAGGCGGGTGTCACTACACTAATGCAGGGCTGATCCCCCTCCCCTTGCCACATCGGCTCTCCGTTTCACTAACCCAGGGCAGTAGCTCAACCAGTCTTTTTCAAAACTGCAGATTCTTTCCTCGGTCTCAATTGATATCTGGATACTCCAGTGATCGTGTGGTCCGGGAAGACTTCCGCAGATTCGTCAGGTGAGATAGCTTGGCCTTTCTCCGTCTCCAGAATCTCTCGATGGTCGGTCAAAACAGCAGGTTCCACCAAGGCAGGCGACACGCGTTTGCAGTGTGTGCTGTGGATCCAATTCTTTCTGTTTGTCACTCGAACTGCTGTCCTTGTCGCAAGGAGCACCTGCTCTGGTCCTCGCCACCTCGGCTCCAAGCTGTTTGATCTGTCGAAGACCTTGACCATTACGTGATCACCAGGACGGAGTTCGTGGGCCTCACCTGTAGATCTGTCAGGAAGAGCTTCTCGAACCTGTTGATGAATAAAAATCAAACTGTCGGTTAACTGTGCCAAATAATCATTCATCAGAACACAAGGAACATCATGTATGGGGCGTGGCTTAGGAATTCCCCAAATGTTCATCGGTCTCCCAAACACCACCTCATAGGGGGTAAGACCTGATCGTGAATGTGGCACCGATCTTATGGACAACAATGCCAAGGGTAGTGCACCTGGCCACTTTAGAGACGTGGAAGCCAGTATTTTCGCCAATTTTGATTTTACCTCTCCACCAATCCTGCTGATTGCGGGTGGAAAACTGTATGGAATTTCTGTTTGATCCCTAATCCTTTCAGTACATGCTCAACAACTTGCCCAATAAAATGAGGTCCATTGTCACTCCACAAAAGTTTGCAAACACCGTATCTAGGGAAAAACTCCTTTAGAAGCACCTTTGCTGTGGTGAGAGCAGTATTATCCTTTGTAGGGTATGCCTCTATCCACTTACTGAAGGCACATACCACCACTAGGACATATTTCAGATTATTGCAGCGTTCGAGTTGGATGTAATCCATCTGCAAAACTTCAAAAGGTGCGGTTGGTGTAGCAAACCCTCCTGTAGGAGTTCGTGTCCCTTTTCCAGGATTATACTGCCAACAGATCAAACAGGACTGTACTACTCTTTTGGCTGTGCTAGCAATTTCAGGATGCTCCCAAACTTGTGTAAGCAATTTAGTTATTGCTAGAGCTCCAACATGTGCCAGCCCATGTGCCATTTGAACCATAGGTTGTAAATAGGCTGCAGGCAATTTCCACTTATTCATTTCTTTGTTACGCCAACAACCCTCATCATCTAACATTCCTTCTTTAGACCATTGCTCAAACTCTTCCACAGAAGCAGATCTCTGTATATCCAATACTTCCTCTCTAGCATCATGCCAACGCTCAGCTTGTGATTTCACTACGTACATGGATGTAGTGCTTCGCTGCATCGCAGTTTCACGGGCTACGCGGTCTGCAAAGGCATTGCCTTGTCCTATTTTGTCAGTCACTTTCTTGTGTGCGCTACACTTCATAATAGCAACTCTCTTTGGGTATGTAAGTGCAGTCAAGAGATTATGCACTAACTCTCCGTGCATTATCTGCATCCCATGGGATGTAAGAAAGCCTCTTTCCTTCCAGAGTAGGCCAAAATCATGAACCACTCCAAAAGCATAGCGGCTATCCGTGTAAATGTTCACACACAAGTCAGTGCTAAGCTCACATGCTCGTGTCAAAGCTATTAGTTCAGCTGCTTGAGCTGACTTCTGAGGTATGCGAGCTGTTTCCACTACTGTCTCAAGCGTGGTAATTGCATAAGCAGCTGAAGTCGTGCCATCTGGTAACTTCAGACAGGACCCATCAACCCACAGTTCCCCATCTACATCTGGAAGGGGCGTATCTTGCAAATCGATGCGACCCTTTGTCTGCTCCTCAGTAAGGAATATGCAATCGTGAGGCTCCTTTGGCTGAGACTGAGTCGCAGGATATGGCAACAAAGTGGCTGGGTTCAGTGTCGCACATCTCTTCAAGGTAATATGAGGTGCTAGCAGTGTCAATTCGTATCCTGTCAAACGAGCACTAGTTAAGTGCTGAGTCTTAGTCTGATTCAAAAGGGCATCTACTGCATGGGGTACTAGCACCAACAGTTTGTGTGACAAAACTATCCCTTCACTCTGATGTATGGACACAGCCGTCGCTGCAACTGAACGGAAGCACCCATGTAATGCATGAGCAACAGGATCAAGAACTGCAGAAAGGTATGCGCAAGGACGCTGTTTGTCCCCGTGTGTCTGTACTAAAACTGACAATGCACATCCTTCTTTCTCATGTACATAGAGTGTAAAAGCCTTCGTGTAATCTGGTGTGCCTAACACTGGTGCAGAGCAAAGAGCTTGTCTCAACTGACAAAAAGCATTTTGACATTCATCTGTCCATGGAAGGGGGATCGGAGTGTTTTTAGTCAAAAGTGCTAGCAAGGGTTTAACAATGTGTGAAAAACCCAATATCCATTGCCTGCAAAACGAAGTCAGACCAATGAATGCACGGACATCTTTCTGCGTGGAAGGTACTGGGGTGTCTAAAATTGCTTGAATGCGATCTGGTGTTAGTGCACGGCCCTCCTTAGACAGAAGGTGTCCTAAATAGGTCACCTTCGGTCTACAATATTGCAATTTCTTCCGTGATACTTTATGGTGGTGTGTAGCAAGAAAAGAAAGCAAGGACAAAGTGCATTTCTCACACTGCTCAGGTGTATCAGCTGCCAACAAGATGTCATCGACATATTGTATGAGAGCCACTCCTTTAGGCAAGGTAAAGGAATCAAGCTGTCTCTTCAATGCTTGACTGTAAATACTAGGACTCTCAGTATAGCCTTGAGGAACTCTACAATATCTGTATGATCTATTATTCAAAGTGAAACCGAACAAATATCGGCTATCAGGATGAATAAGAATCGAGAAGAAAGCATTCTTCAGATCAATTACAGAAAATGTAGTTGCTGTTGGAGGGACCAGGGTAAGCAATGTCGTTATGTCAGATACTACAGGGTACTGTGGTACTACAATCTTGTTAACTTCTCTCAAATCGATGATAAATCTATAGATCCTAGTGTCAGTATCTTTTTTCAAAATGGGAAGAATCGGACTATTGCAAACATTGTAAGGAACTTCTTCCACAACCCCCACCTTAATTAAATCATGTACAATACGTGTGAGTGCTTCTTCTCCTTCTCGAGAAATTTTATACTGAGGCAGTCTTGGCAATAAAGCGCCCTCCTTGACACTAATATGTACTGGTGGAATAACCATTTGTCCTACATCAGTGTCCGAAGTAGCCCACAAAGTACTAGGGAGTGAGGCTAGTGCAATGTCCTCTTTAACAATACAAGATCTCTCAATCACACGGTAGTTGTCATTCAAAATAACCCGTACTCCTTCCGGAGAACACCGTATCGTAGCCCTGAAATATTTAAGCATATCAAGACCCACAATATTGTCTGGTGTGTTTGGAGAAAGCAAAAACGGACATGGAGCAGTAAACTTATCAACATCGAATGCAAGTGGTTGTGACAATGGGCTAAGGGAAGGTGTTCCATCGAAACCTATCGATGTGATGGCTAAGCCAGACAGGGGAGCCCTTGGAACCAATTGTTTAGACAAGGCGCTACGAGTAGCTCCTGTATCAACCAGAAACTGATCAGTAGAGCCCAAAACATGTGCTGTAACATAGGGACCCCTCTGATCTACTGGAACTTCAACCGATTCCTTACCCCATCCTAGGCAATCCTATGCATAAGCAGAATCTTGAACATCAGAGGGCACATAGTCAGACATTTGATATTGGTTCCTTCTATCAAAAGTGTTAAACCCATCCTGCCCACGTGTATTAGCATCAAACCGAGCACGATCATTCGCGCTTCCTCTAGGCCCTGGATATCCTGAACGATTTCTCATTTGTCCCCGACCACGTAGATTCTGCTGAGCACGCAGTACTGGACAATCAGAAAGCCAATGTCCAAATTTTTTGCAGTACGCACACTGATCAACAGACAAATTTGAACGAGTATAGGAAGGAAAGGACGAACCATAAGATCCACGTCCACCTCTATCATGACCTCTAGAAGGCGGACCATAAGCTTGAGCCAACATAACCTTTGTTTTCAACTCTTTAGACTTTTTGTCCTCATTACCTTTAGTTTCTAATTCTTGTCACTCATAATACTGAGCCATAGTTAAAAGAGAAACCGGAGAAGAGGTAGTCCATGAACTCTCACTGGCCTTTAAGCGACTAGCTATCCCTAGCAAAAGGTTTGCGACATATTTATCAACAAACAGATGCCTACCCGTGTCATCTATCAATGACTGGCCACTAAAATCGTGGAATGCCTCTTCAAAGCGTGTGAAAAAGTCAGAAACTGATTCATCTACCTTTTGCTTGCAAGATGCTAACACTGTCCAATCTATCTTTTTAGGGGGAATGATCGTCTTTAACTTAACTAATATAGCTGCCGGAAGATTTAAAATTAACTGACACGGTTTCTGTGCAGGTTCTCTATCTTCATCTAACCGCTCTAAATCTTTCCACAATGCTCCAAATGTCGCATCATCATCAATTTTACGCACAGTTCTCCACATATCAGGCGGTAATATTAATCCCAAAAACAAATCAATATCAGACAAAGTCATAGTACAAGAGCTAATTGCACCCTCAACTTCCTCATAAAAGGCTGCTGGATTCTTTCGCGGGTCAGGCAATGCATTTTTAAGGGCCATAACATCTGCTCTATTCCAAGGAGTGTAAACCCAATTATGAATAAAGTACCCTTTCGCATTAATTGAAGTCTTATTATCATCTGCACCCGTTCCTTTAGGAGGAACATATAAAGGCGCGGCTTCCCACATGGGTTTCACATTAATTACAACATTCTTGTCTGTTTCAGGAGTAGAAGTTCGTGCCATGCTGATCTGAGATGCTAGTGCAGCTGCTTCTGCTGCCTTTTTCTCCTCTCGCAAACGGGCTGCTTCAACACGCAGTTTAACCAAGCGTCTGATCGTGTCAGCCACCTTGGAGAAGACAAAAAGACCGTCACGTAATTGTTTACAATCAGCTGCTACATCATCGGGCTCCATTTCTACCGAATGCTTCCTAAATCGTTCAATAACCTCTGCAGCAAATGTATCGGTAAAATATATTTGCTCCCTTTCCTGCCATCCTTTTATACTATCTAAAAGTTCAGAAGCAGTGGTAGTACTACGAACAGCTTTACGCGCAGCAGATCTAATGTCAGATGCACGCCCAGTAGATAACATTGAGCGAGTTTCTCGAGCTTTGTCCTGGTCTGAAAAAGAGTCCTCATCTAACTCATGAGGAGCGGAAGAAAAAATATACGGAGGTGGAGAACGATCTAATAACAAGAAATCATCTTGCGGTTTATTAAGGATAGGATAAAGGGGCTGCCTAACAGCGTATTGGCCAGTTACCTGTAAATGGCGTTCCCTATCTTCCCTCTCTTTAATTTCTTTCATCTCCTTGTTTTTTAACTCTAATGCTTTCGCATAAATGGTCTTTCGCTGTTCTTTGTCAATCAAGGCTTGCTCACGCTTCATTCGCTCACACACTTCTTTCTCCCACATTCGCACACAATCAAACATATCTTGCCTAGTCTTTCGTTTAAACATACATTGTTCCACATACTGAATCTTTCGCAAATCAAATGACCCATACATCGGCCAACGCAACTCAGGATCTTTACTAGTATATTTATTCCATAACGTGCAGTACATTATAGAAGAAAGACCATACTTAATATACATATCCCTATTAGGCGTCCCCTCCGGGGGGCTGGTTGTGCTTCGTCAAGTCTCAAATTGGTACCACTACAAAAGCAACACATCCTACGAAGTGTGCTGAAAACAGGCATGCCAAAAAAAAAAATAGTGCAGAATATGCAGTATTATAATCAAAGTTGCGCTTAAGGTACTCTTCGTACTTTGCGCTGTTCAAACAATTTTAAATAGAGAAAATTCTCCTCATTACCTGCCTATATGTATTGCAATACATATATAATTACAAAACAGATTCCAAAATTGGCCAATCATACAAAGAAAGCCGCAGTAAGTGTTACTAAACTACCTTACCAATCAAAGGCATCAAACCAACAGCAAGTGCCGCAAAACGGCTCTTACAAATCAAATGGTGTCCAGGTTCCAACTGCCAAGGTCTCAAAATCGACCAAATGGTCACTGCACAGCGAATCAACAGAAGAGATCTCAGTCGAGGACCGGTGCCGCCGGGATGGTCAGATCAGAAAGAAAGGAAAAACGCCGTGGGTGCCAAGACTCGGGTCTCCTCAGGCAGCGATCGCGTCCAGAAGCGAGATTCCAATCCTTCGTCTTGACCAATTCTTCGGGCATCCGAGTCGCCGATGAGCCCCACGTTGGAAGCGCCAATTTGTGGTGGTGAGCCTCAACAAGGCCTACCAGTGCTTAGGGGTTCTCCCTTTCTGCACAGAGTCCTCAGACCAATAGGAAGAAGTTGGCACAGAAACTGGAATAGAAAAGACAGAGTTTATTAAACCTCATGAGGTGGAACTACATTCACACAGCACCCTTCGGTAATGCATGAAGTAGCACACCGAATGGAAGGACCTTGGTCCTTTTATACCCACACAGGGGCTCAAATGAAGGCGGTACAAACACAAAATGCTGGTTTTAGGTACATATAAGGTCATACAAGAAATGCACAGTCGACAAGTGGGTGGAGCTAACAGTTTCTACTTCTAGCAGACACATCCTGACATTTATAAACTCGGAACAGCTGCATGGACAGCTGCGAGCTCAACTGAGCATGTGTAAAGCAAAAAAGACTAAATATAACTCGTCTCTAGGCAGATTTCAAGAGCAGTTAACAGGAAGGTAGGACAGAGCACATGACGAGCACATGGCAACCAAAATGGCTGCCAGAAATATAAAATGGATTCCACAAAGCGGACAATTTAGTCTCTGAATACAGGATGTCTTAGGCTAATGCTTAACTTAAGTGCTGCCAAATTACAACAACCCCACCTGTGCTCTGTCAATCAGTGACCTCGGTCCTGGGTCTCAGGGTCTGCCTAACTACATATTTCTAAGACAGGGTTGATGTGGAGTTCACAATGGGCGAATTCGTCAATAAAGATGCGATTTCAATTTTATACATGAATGTATTGTTATTCATATTGACATCGACTTTTTCAGTTTTAACAATGGCAAAGCCTGGTTGAGGTAAAATAATAAACATGCAGATGGACATATCTGCATGATTTGCTCATTTAGATTTCTCTCCTTGAGGAACATCTACACAAACACATTTTAACAAGTAAAAGTGGTAGCGGAATCATCGTGAATACTCAAAACAGTTGGACATGTACGCATATGTTCGATGGAATTCGCTGTAGTGGCTTTCTGACTTTTGACTCCCATTGTTACTGCATCTGGCATGTGAGAACTGTATCAGGCCCTTTCTTGTGCATTTTGTTGTTTTCTTATGGTTTCTTCTCTGCTATACTGATATTTGAATCACTGATATAATACCAACGGACACAATATCGACCTACCATATTATCAACACAAAAATATCGATTACGCTAATATCAACAACCTATACTTAATAAAAAAAAAACACTAATACCGACACCAAAATATCGTAGAACATTAATATCGATATCAGTATTATCGAACACTAAAATATTGTTATCTAAAATATCGAACATAGTCTAAAAATATACAAGTCAAAAATATCGATTACAATAATATAGACAGCAATAATATCGTTCTTTAAAAAATATTGACATCTTAAAAACAGTTAAAATACACAAAACGTAACACCAAAAATATATATTTATCAATAAACATACATTGCATACAAAATAAATCAAATACAACCTATTTTAAAAATATTAAAATATATAATCCTAAAATATATTATAAATACACTATTAATAACTATATAAATATTATAATTCAATAATATACACACATTATTTAACAACAAATACAATATAATACACATTTACCGGACTAAATTTGTAAAAAAAAAAAAACAATAACTGATTCTTAATTAGCGTTTTCCATATATGGAAAACAACGACCAAAACAATTAATCCAATAAATGATAACCAATGAAATACACACACTATTAAAATAAATCAATCACATTAAACAAACAATTAATGAAACACTATATAAAGCACAAAAAATTAATCATTATTTTACACCTGAAACCAAAAAGAAACAAGAAGGCGAAACTCTGCCGGATTGCTGCCAGAAAACAGGACTTCATTAAAGAAAATCCTATTTCCTACTTGAGAAAGTAAGTAGAATGCCATTTATAATCTAACACTACTGCTAATCTTCAACAACAACTTTTTATAATGGACAAATAATGAATATATATTTTTTAAATTTATATCTCCTCTACAGATAATTCCCAAAACATCCAAACAGTTACAGAACAGTGTGAAAAATCGACTGAGAAATAAAGTAAGTATTAAAGGAAATTCTATTAAAACAATTACCAAAAATACCCAACCAAAGCCCAACTTTATCCCAAATCCCCCCCACCTCATGCACAATTGAACAGAATTATTAAAATTATCTTTTTCTGCCAACAGAAATATCAGCAACAAAACTGAAATCAAACAACAAAGAAAGCGCATCAGCATAGAAAACGACTGCAAATTCAACATTGTAAGTATATAAATAACAATGTATATGTATTAATAAAAAAATCTATACAGTATTCTTTTTAGTAATTTGTATATACATTTTTCTTAGCATTTGAAACATCACAATGACTGAAGGCGCCCAATTCATAACCTCACAGAAAGGAAAGTTTTTACTATGTTACATGGGGTATGTGTATACCCAAGAAAAGCAAAGTGGACTGAAAGTAAACTGGAAATATAGTAAATACTATTCTAATAAGTGTTATGGGAGGGCTACAACTAAAGAAACAACTGTTCTGTATGTTAGGGAGCATAACCATCCCCCAAATGTAACTGAAATAGAAGTTAGAAATGCTCTAGACAATATAAAAGAAGCTAGCACTAGCTCACAGAAATCTACCACTGAATTACTGAAGGAAATGCAGCCCAAAGTACCCCAAGATGCTACTGGCCAAATGTCCTCTATTGCTTCCTTGAAAAGAACTATAGCTCGAACAAAAAAGCCACTACCACCACCACACTGCCCCAAAAACATTTGAAGAAGTAGAAATTCCCCCAGAACTATCAATTACACATAATGAAGAACCATTTCTTCTTTATAACAACAAATCTAAAGTTAAAAGAATAATTATGTTTGGAATTGTAAATAATTTAGTAAAACTCCAACAATCAGAAACTTGGATGATGGATGGGACTTTTAAAATATGTCCTAAACCATTCTATCAATTATATACTATCCATGCACTATACCAAAATACTAACATCCCTTTCTCTATGCCTTACTAACAAATAAACAAAACTCCACCTATATGGAACTACTATCTAAAATTAAACAAGAAACCAATAATAATTTCCCCCAAAAATAATTATTGATTTTGAGCAGGCAATGATAAATGCAATCCTAAAAACCTACCCATACACAGCAATTCAGGGTTGCTACTATCATTTTAATCAATGTATATGGAGACACCTTCAGAAATAAACACTAAGGGGCCGATTCCGATCTCGCTCGGATGGCCCTCCCAGAGCCGTCCGTAGCGTTACCTGCCGACCGACTCGTTCCGGGAGCCGGTCCGTCCAAACGACGAAGTACGATGCGCAAATGTGTCCAATTCCCGAGCGACACGCACGCTCCGAAACCAGCAATATTTTCCGTACGAGCCGGCTCCTTATACGATGAATGGAGTCGCCCGGAGCCATTTCCGAAGCAGTTTCCGGCCGGCCAAGTACGATGCGTACTTCCTACGTGCCGAACAGGTCGCCACCTCCAGCACATCACAGCATCCGGAAGAGCTGTATTTCAGCTCTGATTCGCACCACAACAGGATCACCGCATACGAGACGAAGCAGCCATGTATCTGATCGCGCATGTCATCCCCATACTGTACGCCTACGGTCGAATCAACAACCGGAACCGACATGTTCATCACAGACGGTAAGTCAGACACCTACCACACACAAAAACGGCACGATCCCGCGAAAGGCAACACATCCATAGTGGGTGGATGTCTATCCTCATCAGCATTGTCCACCCCATAGGGGGTGGATGTCCATCCCCACCAGCACTGTCCACCCCATAGGGGGTGGATGTCTATCCTCACCAGCATTGTCCACCCCATAGGGGGTGGATGTCCATCCCCACCAGCACTGTCCACCCCATAGGGGGTGGATGTCTATCCTCACCAGCATTGTTCACCCCATAGGGGGGTGGATGTCTATCCCCATCAGCACTGTCCACCTCATAGGGGGTGGATGTCTATCCTCACCAGCATCGTCCACCCCATAGGGGGTGGATGTCTATCCTTACCAGCATTGTCCACCCCATACGGGGTGGATGTCTATCCCCACCAGCACTGTCCACCCCATATGGGGTGGATGTCTATCCTCACCAGCATTGTCCACCCCATAGGGGGTGGATGTCTATCCCCACCAGCAATGTCCACTCCATAGGGGTGGATGTCTATCCTCAACAGCATTGTCCACTCCATAGGGGGTGGATGTCCATCCCCACCAGCAATGTCCACCCCATAGGGGTGGATGTCTATCCCCACCAGCACTGTCCACCCCATAGGGGGTGGATGTCCATCCTCACCAGCATTGGCCACCCCATAGGGGTGGATGTCTAGCCCCAACAGCACTGTCCACCCCATAGGGGGTGGATGTCTATCCTCACCAGCATTGTCCACCCCATAGGGGTGGATGTCCATCCTTACCAGCACTGTCCACCCCATAGGGGGTGGATGTCCATCCTCACCAGCATTGGCCACCCCATAGGGGGGTGGATGTCTATCCCCACCAGCACTGTCCACCCCATAGGGGGTGGATGTCTATCCTCACCAGCATTGTCCACCCCATAGGGGGTGGATGTGTATCCCCACCAGCACTGTCTACCCCATAGGGGGTGGATGTCTATCCTCACCAGCATTGTCCACCCATAGGGGGGTGGATGTCTATCCTCACCAGCATTGTCATGTGGATGTCTATCCCCACCAGCACTGTCCACCCCATAGGGGTGGATGTCTATCCTCAACTGCATTGTCCACCCCATAGGGGGTGGATGTCTATCCTCAACAGAATTGTCCACCCCATAGGGGGTGGATGTCCATCAATAACAGCAATGTCCACCCCATAGGGGGTGGATGTCTATCACTATCAGCTTTGTCTAGCTATAGGGGGGTGGATGTCCATCCCTACCAGTAATGTCCACCCCATAGGGGGTGGATGTGTTTCCCCACCAGCACTGTCTACCCCATAGGGGGTGGATGTCTATCCTCACCAGCATTGTCCATCCATAGGGGGGTGGATGTCTATACCCATCAGCACTGTCCACCCCATAGGGGGTGTATGTCTATCCTCACCAGCATTGTCCACCCCATGGGGGTGGATGTCTATCCTTACCAGCATTGTCCACCCTATAGGGGGTGGATGTCTATCCCCACCAGCACTGTCCACCCCATAGGGGTGGATGTCTATCCTCACAAGCAATGTCCACCCCATAGGGAGTGGATGTCTATCGCCACCAGCAATGTCCACCCCATAGGGGGTCGATGTCTATCCTCAACAGCATTGTCCACCCCATAGGGGTTGGATGTCCATCCCCACCAGCAATGTCCACCCCATAGGGGGTGGATGTCTATCACTACCAGCATTGTCTACCTATAGGGGGGTGGATGTCTATCCCCACCAGCACTGCCCACCCCATAGCGGGTGGATGTCTATCCTCACCAGCATTGTCCACCCCATAGGGGGTGGATGTCTATCACTACCAGCATTGTCTACCTATTGGGGGGTGGATGTCTATCCCCACCAGCACTGTCCACCCCATAGGGGGTGGATGTCCATCCCCACCAGCACTGTCTACCCCATAGGGGGTGGATGTCTATCCTCACCAGCATTGTCCACCCCATAGGGGGTGGATGTCCATCCCCACCAGCCCTTTCCACCCCATAGGGGGTGGATGTCTATCCTCACCAGCATTGTCCACCCCATAGGGGGGTGGATGTCTATCCCCATCAGCACTGTCCACCTCATAGGGGGTGGATGTCTATCCTCACCAGCATCGTCCACCCCTTAGGGGGTGGATGTCTATCCTTACCAGCATTGTCCACCCCATACGGGGTGGATGTCTATCCCCACCAGCACTGTCCACCCCATAGGGGGTGGATGTCTATCCTCACCAGCATTGTCCACCCCATAGGGGGTGGATGTCTATCCCCACCAGCAATGTCCACTCCATAGGGGTGGATGTCTATCCTCAACAGCATTGCCCACTCCATAGGGGGTGGATGTCCATCCCCACCAGCAATGTCCACCCCATAGGGGGTGGATGTCTATCCCCACCAGCACTGTCCACCCCATAGGGGGTGGATGTCCATCCTCACCAAGATTGGCCACCCCATAGGGGGGTGGATGTCTAGCCCCAACAGCACTGTCCACCCCATAGGGGGTGGATGTCTATCCTCACCAGCATTGTCCACCCCATAGGGGGTGGATGTCCATCCTTACCAGCACTGTCCACCCCATAGGGGGTGGATGTCCATCTTCACCAGCATTGGCCACCCCATAGGGGGGTGGATGTCTATCCCCACCAGCACTGTCCACCCCATAGGGGGTGGATGTCTATCCTCACCAGCATTGTCAACCCCATAGGGGGTGGATGCCTATCCCCATCAGCACTGTCCACCCCATAGGGGGTGGATGTCTATCCTCAACAGCATTGTCCACCCCATAGGGGGTGGATGTCTATCCTCAACAGCATTGTCCACCCCATAGGGGGTGGATGTCCATCCCCACCAGCAATGTCCACCCCATAGGGGGTGGATGTCTATCACTACCAGCTTTGTCTACCTGTAGGGGGGTGGATGTCTATCCTCACCAGCATTGTCCACCCCAAAGGGGGTGGATGTGTATCCCCACCAGCACTGTCTACCCCATAGGGGGTGGATGTCTATCCTCACCAGCATTGTCCACCCATAGGGGGGTGGATGTCTATCCTCACCAGCATTGTCAACCCCATAGGGGGTGGATGTCTATCCCCACCAGCACTGTCCACCCCATAGGGGGTGGATGTCTATCCTCAACAGCATTGTCCACCACCTAGGGGGTGGATGTCTATCCTCAACAGAATTGTCCACCCCATAGGGGGTGGATGTCCATCCCTACCAGCAATGTCCACCCCATAGGGGGTGGATGTCTATCACTATCAGCTTTGTCTACCTATAGGGGGGTGGATGTCCATCCCTACCAGCAATGTCCACCCCATAGGGGGTGGATGTGTATCCCCACCAGCACTGTCTACCCCATAGGGGGTGGATGTCTATCCTCACCAGCATTGTCCATCCATAGGGGGGTGGATGTCTATCCCCATCAGCACTGTCCACCCCATAGGGGGTGGATGTCTATCCTCACCAGCATTGTCCACCCCATGGGGGTGGATGTCTATCCTTACCAGCATTGTCCACCCTATAGGGGTGGATTTCTATCCCCACCAGCACTGTCCACCCCATAGGGGTGGATGTCTATCCTCACAAGCAATGTCCACCCCATAGGAGTGGATGTCTATCACCACCAGCAATGTCCACCCCATAGGGGGTGGATGTCTATCCTCAACAGCATTGTCCACCCCATAGGGGTTGGATGTCCATCCCCACCAGCAATGTCCACCCCATAGGGGGTGGATGTCTATCACTACCAGCATTGTCTACCTATAGGGGGGTGGATGTCTATCCCCACCAGCACTGCCCACCCCATAGGGGGTGGATGTCTATCCTCACCAGCATTGTCCACCCCATAGGGGGTGGATGTCTATCACTACCAGCATTGTCTACCTATAGGGGGGTGGATGTCTATCCCCACCAGCACTGTCCACCCCATAGGGGGTGGATGTCCATCCCCACCAGCACTGTCTACCCCATAGGGGGTGGATGTCTTTCCTCACCAGCATTGTCCACTCCATAGGGGGTAGATGTCCATCCCCACCAGCACTGTCCACCCCATAGGGGGTGGATGTCTATCCTCACCAGCATTGTCCACCCCATAGGGGGTGGATGTCCGTCCTTACCAGCATTGTCTACCCCATAGGGGGTGGATGTCTATCCCCACCAGCACTGTCCACCCCATAGGGGGTGGTTGTCTATCCTCACCAGCATTGTCAACCCCATAGGGGGTGGATGCCTATCCCCACCAGCACTGTCCACCCCATAGGGGGTGGATGTCTATCCTCAACAGCATTGTCCACCCCATAGGGGGTGGATGTCTATCCTCAACAGCATTGTTTACCCCATAGGGGGTGGATGTCCATCCCCACCAGCAATGTCCACCCCATAGGGGGTGGATGTCTATCACTACCAGCTTTGTCTACCTATAGGGGGGTGGATGTCTATCCTCACCAACATTGTCCACCCCATAGGCGGTGGATGTGTATCCCCACCAGCACTGTCTACCCCATAGGGGGTGGATGTCTATCCTCACCAGCATTGTCCACCCATAGGGAGGTGGATGTCTATCCTCACCAGCATTGTCAACCCCATAGGGGGTGGATGTCTATCCCCACCAGCACTGTCCACCACATAGGGGGTGGATGTCTATCCTCAACAGAATTGTCCACCCCATAGGGGGTGGATGTCCATCCCTACCAGCAATGTCCACCCCATAGGGGGTGGATGTGTATCCCCACCAGCACTGTCTATCCCATAGGGGGTGGATGTCTATCCTCACCAGCATTGTCCATCCATAGGGGGGTGGATGTCTATCCCCATCAGCACTGTCCACCCCATAGGGGGTGGATGTCTATCCTCACCAGCATTGTCCACCCCTTGGGGGTGGATGTCTATCCTCACAAGCAATGTCCACCCCATAGGGAGTGGATGTCTATCGCCACCAGCAATGTCCACCCCATAGGGGGTGGATGTCTATCCTCAACAGCATTGTCCACCCCATAGGGGTTGGATGTCCATCCCCACCAGCAATTTCCACCCCATAGGGGGTGGATGTCTATCACTACCAGCATTGTCTACCTATAGGGGGGTGGATGTCTATCCCCACCAGCACTGCCCACCCCATAGGGGGTGGATGTCTATCCTCACCAGCATTGTCCACCCCATAGGGGGTGGATGTCTATCACTACCAGCATTGCCTACCTATAGGGGGGTGGATGTCTATCCCCACCAGCACTGTCCACCCCATAGGGGGTGGATGTCCATCCCCACCAGCACTGTCTACCCCATAGGGGGTGGATGTCTTTCCTCACCAGCATTGTCCACTCCATAGGGGGTAGATGTCCATCCCCACCAGCACTGTCCACCCCATAGGGGGTGGATGTCTATCCTCACCAGCATTGTCCACCCCATAGGGGGTGGATGTCCGTCCTTACCAGCATTGTCTACCCCATAGGGGGTGGATGTCTATCCCCACCAGCATTGTCCACCCCATAGGGGGTGGGTGCAGATCACACCCCCAGTGCAGTCATGCGTAAATTGTGCTGAGTGGGTACAGTGTTAGCCGAATTGACACATTAATAGATATTTTTGCCAAACAACCCATCACTGCAGTGACAAAAAGGTGAGTGTATGTCTCAGACACCCAGCATGTCCGACCAATCATGTAATTGTTGGGCCTAAAAACACAAGCAATGTAGTGATAAAGTAGTGGTTGTGTGCCAAACAACAACTTAACTGTTGAGGCCAACATTGTTGTGTGTGTCAGATACCCTCAGCCATGTGCAGCCAATCAGTGCTCTTGGGGGCTAACACTGCCAGCAATGTTCAATTGGACAATGTAACATGTGACCATCCAAAATGCATAAACGCACATTTCTGTCACAAGCAGACACAATCGCAGAGGATTCAATCTGAAATAACAGTTTTGTTGAGATCCAGTACCACACTGTGGCAGCAAGGTCAATTGCAAAACATAAGGGATGTGCAGAGTGAAGATGAAGGAGTCCCAGGGCCAGGAGAGCAAATAACTCAACTAAACATCCACTCAATGCCATTGAAACACTGTCGAAATACATGGGTGAAGATGCACAAAGACAAGCAACCAGCCACACACTGCAGAATAAACCTGGCACAGTACACACGATTTGGGTCAGAACTCCACTGAGACATATGTGTGCTCAGTACGATCTGGAAGTATTCCATATTTTGGGATAGTGAATGTGGGCAATCAGGCATTGTTTGATGAGCGGGTGCACAAGAGTCACATGTGGAACAAGCCTGGTGGAACACCAAACAAAACATCAAGAGACTGACTCTCTTCCGCAGTACCTTCAAGGCCAAATCACAGTGGTGACAGTATCATGTCTGCTGACCCTCTGTGATGGTAATTTAGGATGTGTGCCATACTCTAGAGCCCATTCACTTATGCACAGTGTGCCACGTTCCTTGCAAGAACCACTGTCATCTCACATACCAAAACATTACTCCCACGGCATGTCGGTAAGGTAAGGCCACATAATAGGTAGGGGCCTTGCCAAGAGACACGTGACATTTGGCCAGTCCAAACACCACGTACCTTGACCAGCATCAATGTGCCTCATCTAAGCCCAAATTGACTGGTGACATTGCACAGGCACCCATGATAGTGTGTATCGCTGACTGCATGACGAGGAACACAATATTGACCACACATCAGTGTGATCCAAAAACAAACATGGGTCCATGTTCTGTTGTGCATGAGCAATGTGTCAATCACTGCATCAGCAAGCCACACCCAGCATGCCACATACTAGGACACACACATTTGTTGGTTGAACAAGAGGTTCCAGACACACATATGTATGGGATACAAATTCACAGCATCTGTCCACAACGACACCTAACCAAACCCTCCAGGGCAACAGGTGTAAACACACTCACAGAAGAATGACATTGTGATGTGTGAGTGTACAATGAGACACACAGGAGACAGCCCACGACAACACACAACTCAACAGACAATCAACATACATTAATGATGCTCCCACTGCAACAAACATGAGGTGGTTGTGTCACAGCTTTCAGCGCGACTTGTGTAGACCCGATTCCCACTTGAGGTGTCACTAAGCATGGAACAACTATGTAAAATACAGCCAACATGTCTTGACTATGTGCGTTGCACACAACTCAAGATCACATCATTTACAAGGTTTACTTTTTGGCATTTCTATCACATCAACTCTGCATCTACCTATTAAATCTGCATCATGTGCAGATCATCACTATTGTCAAAATGCATATGCTGACTGCTCACTGCAGAAGACTTGGAAGATACATGTCTCAACAGATAGGGCACACAACAACTGTGTCAGTAGCCTCCAACGCCCCGGTAAATGTGTAAGCTAATCTGCCTGCGCTGTTGACAACCCCAGGGGTGGTGGAGGGATCTGCATTTAACAAACATATTACACATAGCTAGGCATTACACATGTCGAAACTAGTACATCTGTTTAGAATGGACTACAAGTGCATAACGTGATATGTATCTGACACATTTGGAATGTGAAGACTGTCTCAGAACAATGAAACACTCAAGGAGACCTACAAAAAAAAATCGTTACCATCAGGCTATAGGGAAGGGTAGGAAATGCTGAGTGTGAGCAGTCATAGACACATACAAGTGCCAAACTTGCAACAACAGATGACTGATTATTAATACGCTGATGTTGCTAGCACAAATGTGACTCAGTGAATTAAAAATGTGTCACATGTGTGTTTGCCCACAGTGCAGGCCCTTGCCTCAACCCAACCAGGGATGTCACCATCATGACTCCATTCTACTGGTGCACCCACATCTCGGACACTCAAAGTCCAATAGGTAGAGAAAGCATTGGACTACTCACCACACAGAAAGAGTCTTAACCAGGAACATCTGCAGGTACTACAGTCTTGGCAGGAAATGGGGTTTGCAGACAGAGAATAATGCTCAGATTACACACACCATGGTCTCAGGATATGTCACATATTTACACACTGCCATGAGGTGATGTCACTACTGTGTAAGGTCAGCTTTGTCAAGCTTGGTCTTTGCAGGGGTCCACCATGTCCCAATGCAACTTGGACATGGATCCAACAATCCCAACACACAGAATACTTTGATTCCATCAGCCTGCGTACATGTGTGTCCCCAAAGTCACCTGCATGTAGGCAAACTGCAAGTTTAAAAAGTTGCACTGATGAGACAGATGACGTGTTCATCATCAATGCGCTATTCTGCATGTCCATCATAGACGCTTGTACCATTGGAAAATTGTACAATGTGTATAAATGTCAGAACAAGCCATGTCCAAAAGTGTATGTCAAAGATGGGAGGTTGTTGAAAGCAGGTCACACTCCGCGTCCAAAACACTGTGGATCATGCCAACCTGCACTTGCTGTCAATGATGACTCAGATATATACTGTAATCGTACACATATACCACGGACCACATGCAGTCCCTCACATCAATAAACCATATTTATCACTAAACAAGATTTCAACAGCAATTTCACAATGAATCATTAACAAAATAAGGTACACAAAATGCAAATCCACAAAAGAAAAGGGAATGCTTTATTCAGCCTTGGAAAAATAATTATTCACAACCAGACGAACAATATGGCCAATGGCCAGTCCATTTTATTGGAGTCCTTTAGGGGGGGAACTTAATGCATTGGAATGCCTTGCTTGCCTGCACTGCTACAGCTAGGGGACATCTCCCCTTGGAGGGGCATCTTTAGGGGCATGCCAGGCACCGCAGGGACAGGATTAGGGTGTGCCAGTATGGGTAATGGGAGGGATGGGGGCTTCTGGAGTGTTGGGTCCCACTGCAGTGGACAGGTCTGATTGAGGGAGAGGGGGCTCCACTGCAGTGGACAGGTCTGATTGAGGGGGAGGGGGCTCCACTGCAGTGGACAGGTCTGATTGAGGGGGAGGTGGCTCCACTGCAGTGGACAGGTCTGATTGAGGGGGTGGGGGCTCCACTGCAGTGTCCGGAACTGAAAGAAGGTGTGGTGTTGTGGGTGGTGAAATGCTTGTGGTAGGGGGGGGGCCTAATCATCTTGGGGATGGTGTAATGGTGTGTGGGTGAAACTGGGATGGGTTGTGATGTGTGAACTTTGAGAGGGCTGGCCTGGGCTCGGGATGAATTTGCTTTTGTGGTGGCAATGTGGGATGGTGGTGTGGTTTTTGATACCTTCGTCCTGGGGGATGTACGGGTGGGGGCCTCAGTCTTTCTACTCTTAGGGGAGGGTGTGCGGGCAGGGGTGGATCTCCTCTCTGTGCTGGGTGACTTCCTCCTCCCCTTGCAAGTCTGGTCTGATGTCTCAGTGGGGAAGAGGCCAAGGTCACAGAGGAAGACCCTCTGGGAAGGGGGGGTTGCAGGAGAGTCAAGGGTAGGGGTTTTGGAGGGAGAGGTAGCTGAGGAATGCGGAGTGGTTGTGGATGGGTATGTGTGTTTTTTGGCACTCTCCCCTGTGTGTGTGATGTCAGTCCCTTGAGTGTGCGTGCATGTGGGTGGCTGTGTGCTGCTTGTGTGTGTTGGTGTGTGTGCATGTGTGAGTGTACTTTGGTCAGGCAGGTCAGTGGGGACTGTGGATGGGGCAGAGGTAGGAGGGGTGAGGGACTGCTGTAGGAGGGACACTGCTGCCGTCAGTGAGGAGGCCATGGACTGACTTGTCCGCTGTAGGGCAGACATGTTAGATGACATGCCCTCCATGTACGACACCAATTGGGTCAAAAGACTGGTGTGCGCATGGAGGACACTCAGCATGGATGTCGGCCCCACATGTATCTGTTGGAGCAAATCCACAGACTCCACACTCAGGGCAGCAGGGGTGACAGATGCAGGGGGTGCGGTGTCTGGCCCGAAGGAGACATGCTCCCTAACACAGGAGGGTCCACAGACACTTGGGATGGGAGCAGCTGTGAGGGTGGAGATGGTGGCGGGGGCAGACTCTGATGGTGTGGCCTCTGCTCTGGTAATACCCACCACCACAAGGGAGTCTTCACTGGAGCTTGAATGGTCCTCTGCAGATGTCGATGTTGCAGACCGGACCTCAGTGTGACTCCCCTCACCCTCCATGCCACTGGGTCCCTCCTCCTCCTCCCATGTGGACCCAGTCTGGCTAGCCGCTTCCTCTTGTTCCGTGGAACTGTCTCCTCCAGTAGCCATAGATGATGCTGCGAACAAGGATGAGAAACAGATTCACATCAGTCATCTGCATAGACTTGACACATGAGTTTAAGCACAACACATCACAGAGCAAGCCTTTGCATTACGTTGATGTCACTTTTAATAATCATTGCACATATATGAACATGGCACTTGTCAGTCTGCCAGTAAACCATGGTTCCCAAAAAAATGATGGCAATGGCACAATCAGTTTGATGTATTTCAAAGACCACTAATAGCATGTCCAACAACGCACTAATTTGGCTGTTGTCAGATCTGTAATGCTCCTGACTGTCATGTGTCATTACGAACATGTCTCATCTCATGCAAGGGAGTCTGGAAGTGACCGAGCAAATGGGTTGGACAAATTGATAAGTTGACATGTTGAACAGAATGCCATCCCCAGTCATCATGATGGGCTTATGTCCTGAACGTCAATGCTATAAAGGTCTGCATGCAGGACAACAGACAAGTACAAATAGTGCACCCTCACAAAATTACGTGTGGCATACTATGCCACTGGCCGGTGTGGCTACACAGTCTATACTGACTATTGTCACCGGGGCAATGAATCACAACGTGAAAGTCAGCACTGTGTCACAATCTAGTAATCCCTTTCAAAGCAACACCTGTAGTGGCCAAGAAGAATGACCCCTACGTGCTAAACCCAATGTGAAGAGTCTGACAAGCTCATGTTGTTCTACTTAGACATTGGAGTATATGAATTAACAGATCCGCCTACATGAAGTTTCCAATTGCTCTTAGGAAGGAAGTAATGCTGCAGACATATACATGTTAAAGCCACCCTTATGCAGAGTCAAGGGATGACACACACATGTCCTGTCCTGTATATGTGAGCCACCTTGCTGGCATTAGATGTCTGTGCACATTGCCTATATTTACTACCTGTTTTTCATGAAAGTCATGCCTGTACACACTGACACAGTCAGACACAAGATTGTCAAATTCACAAATGTGGACGTGTTGCCTGGCACACCAAAATCTGATGTGGCAGTGTCTCAGATGGCCTGACTTGGCATGCCTGTCCTTGGTCCATGAGAAACACGTGATTACACAGGGCACTATGCAGGTGCCTACACATTTGGAACACTTATCCATTTCATGTGTCTGAGGCTTCGACATTTGTATCACCTACAGCCCAGGTGTGTAGCAGATTTTACATGAAGCTGTGTTTACCTAGATCACCATTTCGAACATATATGTATGTCCCACACAGAGTACAGGGCACATTTCAGTCAATGTGCAGACACATGTGAGACAATTACATCACTCATGATGGACAACTCAATGCACATGTAAATGGTGCAGATCACATTATCCTTGGACTACAGCAAATACACAGGGGCTGAGTGACACATGTCACAGACGGAAAGGGACACACATGTGTATCCGATGATAATGGGGCATCATTACATTTTGCCACATAAGTGTTGTCTCAGCAGACTGACAACCTTTGAGAGTGTTACCAGGCTGAGGGAGTGCAACATGCATGTCAGACATAGTTCAGCAAAATGGCACAAACTCACCCCCTCCTTGCTGCTGTCTGGCCTTCAACTGCCCATCCAGGTCAGGGAAGACCACCGTCAGTATCCGGAGCATGTGGGGTGTCAGGGTCCGTCGTCCACCCCTTTTGCGAGGAGGTGACAGCTTCAACTGGACTCTTGCAATCCTCCGGGTCCAGCCACGGAGGTCCTGCCACCTTTTCTGGCAGTGGCGGACGCTGCGTTTGAAGACCCCCACAGATCTCACAGCCCGGACGATGGTCAGCCAAATTTCCTGCTTCTGATGGGCGTCGACCTGTAAGGATGACATAGTGACACACCATTACTACACATGCTACATGTTTGTTCATCACACACTTGGACATATAGGTCATTGTTAGAAGGGCATATAATGTATAAAGGTTGTACAAGTATCACCAGGGGCAGTTGTCCTGTGTGCAAGGCTGCCTTAACAACATGAGAACAGTGCATGAAAATAAATTCCACTAAATACACTTTTACATCACTGTACCTGCCCAGGACATGAATCTACACACTGTGAGACTTACAATAACAATGTGTGCATGCTTGACTTTGGGGATCACAATGCTAGTAGTGCCTGTTTTAAAACATGGTCAATTGAAAAGGCAGTGTAATCAACACTCACCTGCTTCCCTGGTTTTCCATACAGCTTGCTGTACTGTGGAAGGAGACTGTCCAGCAGGGCCATGTTCTCCTCCTCTGTGAATGCTGGTGCCCTCTCCACAGTACGTGCCATTGCAAATTCCAGAAGATGCAGTGACAGAGATGTAGGCAAGTAGCATGTAGTGCAGGCAAGTGAAGTCTCTTGGGAACAGACTGCCTTATATCAGTGCTGCAGAGGCGGATTCTGTTCCATGCATCCAAAGAGATAGGTCCGAGACGTTCGCATTATCCGATTTTGGCCAATCCATACCATTGCACGCATCAGCCACGCCTACCGCGTCGTTCAAATATTCCGCATCATAACATTATTGAGTTTGATACATTGTACTTGTAAGCCAACAGATTTTGTTTGCTGGCGATTCGTACACGCACAAAACCACATCTGTACCCATGACGACCAAGAGCCAATGTGTGCGTCCGGCTTGGCTCGGAAGTGTACGACGCGTCTTTTGAATACTCACCCGCGTCTGTCCCCATTTCAGTCAATAGCCAATGTGTGCGTCCGGCTTGGTTCGGAAGTGTACGACGCGTCTGTTGAATACTCACCCGCGTCTGTCCCTATTTCAGTCAATAGCCAATGTGTGAGTCCGGCTTTGTTCGGAAGTGTACGACGGGTCTTTTGAAAACTCACCCGCGTCTGTCCCCATTTCAGTCAACAGCCAAAGGATGCAAACCACACTGTTTTGGCTGAGGCTCAGGTGCCCTACACCAATCAATAAGCATGTCAGACAGTTTAGGAAACTTCAATTCATGCTTTATGACATGTGTGGGTACATAGATTGATATGTCATATTGGACAGAGCTCTCCATGGCTCACACTTTCATGATGAGACAACCTTCATGTGCACCAAATACATTGTTTGTGATGCACCTCACAACTGTGAGTGATAACTTTACAGGTCACCCTCCTAGGCCTGGACACAGTCCCAGGGGCCCATTGTGTTATCACATGTTACATACACCCAGAATCACAGCTGCATTGGACAGTGTGTTACAAAGTGCTTTGGATGCAGTTTTTTTGAGTGTACCCACAGTATCTGAGTATTGTACAACGCACACACTACATTGTTTAGGTTGTTGATGATATTCACTTTAAACATCAATCTGTATTTGGCATGTGAGTTGCTGTTGTGTGTTTGTGTCACAGACATACCTGTTTGTTATGTAATCAAAAAGTTATACACATCATGGGTGTTTAATGTGTGTGATGGTACATGTATGTCAGACATTACATCATGACAGTGTCCAGGTGGCATTACATGATCCCTGTGTGTGTACCTTTCCACCACGTGTCAGTTGTTCCACACATCTATCTTTGATAGTTTCTTAGGTGTGTGTTTAGTATGTGATGTTTGTTAACATGGACTGTGACAGACACCATTGATTGGTCACAGCACAGCATTGCACTTGTTGTAAAACCATCATGACATGAAATGTTATGTGAGGGTCACATAGCTGGCCTTTGTGTCAGTGCTCCACAACACCCACCTGACTTCATGGAGTCTTGCTTTGATGTTGCATATGATATTTAGCATGTTACTTGCCACAATAGCAATTGAATTGATAATGTTTCTTTGTCACCTATGTACCGCAGGAGACCAGCTGTCCACAGACCCTTCCCCGACCTAGAGACCATGGTAGAACGTGACTGCATCAGACGTTACCGCTTCACCAGACCACTCATTGAGGAATTGGCAGAGCAGTTGGCCCCACATTTGCTGCCTGGACGCCCATATCCTACTGCGCTGACCCCCAAGGTGAAGGTGATGGCAGCCCTACATTTCTTTGCCAAGGGGACCTTCCAGTATACTGTGGCTACTGCTGGTGGGATGTCACAGACAATGTTTAGCCGTGTGCTCAGAGATTTCTTGGAGGCAATGTTACATTTCCTGAACACATACATCAAGTTCCCAACACCAGGGCAGTTTGCCGACATCAAGAGTGACTTTTATGCTTTTGGCAGAATGCCACATGTCATTGGTTCCATTGATGGTACACATGTGGCTTTGGTCCCACCACATGCCAATGAACTAACATACAGGAACTGTAAGCATTTCCACTCTATAAATGACCCGGTGGTATGTCTGCCTGACATGACAATCTCACATGTCTGTGCGCGTTTTCCCGGATCAGCACACAACGCCTACATTATGAGGAACAGTAGGATCCCACAGCTGATGTCTCAGCTGCCAAATCAGCGTGCCTGGCTTGTTGGTGGGTAATGTTGTCTGTCTATGTTGTGTGTTGCTTGTATGTCAGGTTGTACCCTGTTTTCAGACACATGAAGTCTTTTCTGTTCTAATTTAGGAGACTCTGGATACCCCAACATGCCGTGGTTGCTGACCCCACTCAGGAACCCTGTCACCCCTGCTGATTTTCGTTTTAATGTGGCACATGGGCGGACCAGGCGAGTGATTGAGTGGACATTTGGGCTACTGAAAAGCAGATTTTGCTGCCGGGACCGTACAGGAGGAGCCCTCCAATATGCACCAGCAAAGGTGTGTAATATCATCATTGTGTACTGCATGATATACAACATGGCAGTGAGGAATGAGCTGCCTCTCATTCAAGATGACGGGGACCAGCAGCCTCCAGCAGGGGACGATCCAGGCCTGGGGCATGTTGCCAGTGATGGGCAGGAGGAGGAAGAGGATGTCCGGAGACAGCTCATCAACAACTTCTTCTCATGATTGTGAGTATGCAATAGTGATTTGATAAAGGAATGTGTTTGCATGATATGTGTCTGTTGTACAATATATTTGTATACGTGTGGATGTATGATACTTCACATGATCCTTGGAGTAGTTTAGTGTCTAATTTGTTAGTATGGTCACCAGTACAGTGGTGAGATGACTCCTAGCCAGTGTGCACATGTTCCCAATTTTGAAGTATGAAATGTCTCTTGGAGATGTATGCAATTTATTTGGTATGTAAATACTGTTCCATGTCTCTATTTTACAGGGTTCTTTGGCTGTTGTATGGAGACATGTGACCTTCCAGACACACAATGCAGTAGCAGATTGGAACTTTTCTTGAGATCATGAATCTGTGGCACACACTCACTTCAGAATTATTTACAAGGTGTTGTATGATTGGCACTTATTGTCACAGTGTGATTAGTTAGCATTTTTTGTTGAGGCAACATGTTGGGCCTGTGTAATAAACGTGTGCTCCACATTGAGGCGAGCCTTGTCTGTTTCCACACATCCAAAAATCATTTACATACTGTATATGTTCCCAAATGTGCTGTTCATCGACCGATGAATATTGTTTGTGCATATGAAGGTGCATTCATCTTAGATTTGTGGAGGCTATGAGGATATATGCCATGTACTATGTGTGTTGTGATGACCTTGTGTGTATCTCCCATATGTGTCAGGTTACATATACTTACAAGACAGTTGGATAGACTGATGTACTTGTATGTCAGCCAATGTCATTGTCATTCAGTTCCTAGCTTTTTTTATCATCTTTTCAATCTGAAAACAGTTTAGCATTAACGACAGAAGCAAGTATTGTGTGACTATTGATTTATTACAGTGCCTGTGTGATTTTTTTAATGAAAGGTATAGTGCTGTACAAATCTTTGAAGTCCAAAGTTCATAGAGGAGTTGTTAGTGCTAGTAGATGGAATTCTCAGAGCCAAGTCCACAGCCATTTGAGTGATTGGTCCAACTTAGACCCTCCATCCCAGTTGGGAAAGTTCAGAGACTGTCAACTGAGTGAACGCTCAGCACACAATGGAGGATATCAGGAGCAGGTTGTCACTCCCTGGGGGTTATGCATAGTCATCTGTCTCTCTTTTGTCCTTCGGAGGATGCTTGCCAACTGTGGGTCAGCTTGTTCTTCTGCACCAGCTACCTGATGTGTCCTCTCCCCATGACCCCTCCCATCACCCCTACCCACACGAGCAGGACCAGTTGTTACAGGCACAGACAACACTGGCCCTCCTTCATCGTTGACAGTGGTGTTGTTGTCCGCCAACTCCTGAGTGCCCTCTGCTGCTGTGCTCTCTGGGTCTTGTTGTCTTTGTGTGTCCGTGTCGGTAGTGGTCATCTGGGTGTTAACAGATGTTGCAGGAGTGGTCACAGGTGGTGCTGGTGGCACAGCTGCTGCATGCTGACCCACGCCGGAGGGGCCAGGTAGGTCCTTGTCATCCGTTGAGGGCTGAGAGACGTCCACATCGGAGAGCTCAGGGTCAACCAGAGTCTGGGACTGGGATTGGTGTTCTGTTCCTGCAGTATCCCCAGCAGCCCCTGTGGTAAGATGAGAGACATAATGTTTGTTGTGTTTTTGCACAGTTCATCGTATCATACACATTACATTAGCTATTGTACATTATGATGAGTGGCAGTACATTAATTAGTCCTGTATCGTCACAGTGCCAGGCCTAGGTTTCCAGCAAACATAGTGATTTTGACAAGAAGTGTTTTGCTGAGCATGTCCAGGTCTGTGCATGAATGTGCATGTTTTGTTCATTTGACTGTACATAGGCATTGACTGGTAAGTGACACCCTGTGCATGACACAGGTGTGTTGGTATTTCCCACATCAGTGCTTTTAAAATGATATGCGTACTCTTCCTCTTACGATATGTTTCAAGATATGTGCATGTGTGCTGGCGTTTGTGCATGTAGTTAGCAGGCAAATAGGTATGGCTACCTACACAATCACAGCCCGGAATGTATGTTGCGTTTGGGTTATGGTATTTCGATGAATGTGTTACTAGTTCTTATCTCATTGCACACATGTGAATGGCTGTCAGTAGCAAATGGTTTGAATGCTTTGCTTTGTGCCTGATCACATCATGTATTTTGTCCTTGTCCTCCATGGACAGATGAGTTAACCAAGGCTGCTTTCCAGCTTTTTCAGGGTCAGAGCTGTGAGGTACAGTTGTTTGTGTGCTTGTGTTATGATGTTGGAAGTTGTACCCCTCCTCCCACCCAGTCTAGCTTACTTTTCATGGACAAAGTATCAAGGACAGTGAGGGGAGTGTTGTGGCAGGGATGCTGATAATGCTGCATGATGTAGGAGTTGAATGCAACTTCCAACAGTGCTTTGTGTACATGACACCATGCTACAGTGTCAGCCATCTTGCTGTTGCCCTTCCATTCACTGTCAGGTATCCCTTGTGACTGATGGACATGTTTCTTTGTGTGTGGGTAGTGATGAGTGCTAAGACTGCAACTCACACCATGTCCTGTACTCCATACACCTTCCTGGACAGCCCAGGGAGTACACCTGGGACAATGCATCCCCAGACAGTGAGTGGAAATATACAGTGTAGATGGCTGTGAGTGGGGATTGGTGTGAGAGGCCCAGGGCCTAGTTGTGACTTGTAGCCAATTCATACATAAGGCCCATGTCTCAGCCATCTTGCCGGTACATTTCCACTCCCTGTGAGATGGGCATGGTTGAAGGTGGGATTGTTGGGCCATGTGGGAGGAGGACTGTTGGCTGGGACTACAACTCCCATCATGCTTTCAGCTACACCCACCTTCCCAGCAAACCCTACTTTCCTTCCTGTGACTTTGCTTTCCTGGGAGTGAATGTGTGCAAGCAAGTTGGCTGCTGCATGTGACTGGTGTTTGGATCACATTGCCTTGATGGGTTGGTGCTAAGTTAGTACTTTTTTGTGAATGGTGATCTTTCCTGTTACATTGCAGATGTTTTGTTATGATTAATTCAATTTTTGATCACATATCACAAATGGGCCTTGTGCTCCCTACACCAGAGCCCTGAGTCAGCCATCTTGCCGGTACATTTACAATCCGTGTGTGCATTGTTAAAGGTGGGCTTGTGGGGCCATGTGGGAAGAGGACTGTTGGCTGGGACTACAACTCCCATCATGCTTCCAGCTACACACACCTTCCCAGCAGACCCAAACTCCCTTCCTTTTGACTCTGCTTCCCTGTGAGTGAGTGAAACAGCAAGGTGTTTGTTTGTGCACAATTCCCAGCAGAGCCTTGTGCTCCCCACACCAGCGCCCAGTGTCAGACATCTTGGGAGTAGATTTACCCTCACTCTCATGGAGAGCATAGTCCCAGGTGTGTTGTTTGGTATTGGTGGGAGGTGTGTGTGTGTGACAGGGCCTGCTGGTAGATGTAGTCAGAGCTAGCACTCCTCCTCCCCCCAGACCAGATAGGCCACCATGATCCATGCTTCCATGACAGGGAGTCAAACTTTAGGTTCAAGATGTCTGACTGTGTGGCCTGGTGTTTGTTTGGGCACTACTCCCTACAGGGCCTTGTGCTTCACACACCAGAGCCCTGGCTCAGCCATCTTGCCAGTACTTTTTCACTCCCTGTGAGATGTGCATGGTTCAAGGTGGGCTTGTGGGGCCATGTGGGAGGGGGACTGTTGGCTGTGACTACGACTCCCATCATGCTTTCAGCTACACACACCTTCCCAGCAAACCCAGACTTCCTTCCTTTTGACTCTGCTTCCCTTGTGAGTGAGTGAAACAGTGCTGGCAAGATGGCTGACAGTGGTGGTTGCTGTTTTGAGCCCAAAGCCTTGCTGTGTTATTTGGTAAGTTGTTACATATCATGAAATAGTTACATTTTACTCTGTGATTGCTGGTATTTTGTTTGTCTAACTGGCATACATGTCACAGGTTCATTTGCTTACTGTTGTAGTGGCTTTGCTGACGCTGATTTGTATTGCTGTGTCCTTGACAGTGATGTCTGTGGCTGTGTATTTGCTATCAATATTGGCAATTTGAGTCTGTACTCACCAGGCTCTGGTACTCCTGATATTCCATGTACGACCTCCGGTGGTAGGATGGCCCGCACCTTCTCCTCCCAGGTAGTGAAGTGCACAGGTGTTGCAGGAGGGCCACCGCCAGTCCGCTGACTTGGTTCGTGCTCTCTGTTGATGAGCTTCTTGACCCTCCTTCGCACATCGTAGTACCTGTTCTTGATGTCTTTCGTTGTGCGCGGACAAGGTGCTTGAGCGTTCACTTTGTTGACAATCCTCTACCACATCTTGGTTTTCTGGGACAGGGGAGTCTGTTGGACCAAGGTGCCAAATAAATGTGGCTCTACTCTGAGAATTTCATCTACCAGGACTTCCAACTCACTGTCTGTGAACTTTGGATTCTTCTTTGGGGGCATCATGATGTGTGGTGGTGGAGATGGATGTGTGGGTGAGTGTGAAGGTGAGGGTGGTTGAGTATGAGTAAAGGTGTGGGTTTGTGAGTGTGGTATTTGACAGGTGGTGGTGGGGTACAAGTTGTGTGCTGTGTTTGTTTTGAGTGTGTGTATCAGTGTAGCGGTGGTATCTGCTGCCAGGTCTGTGGAATTTGCAAAGGATCATGGTAAGGATTTTGGCCCTTTATATAGGTGGAGTTGTGGGTGTGTCTTCATTTGAATTTTTTTTGCCTTTGACAATGCTTGTTTGGACAATATCTGTCTGTTTCTGTTGTATTTTGTTGTGCATGAAGGAAACGTTCTGTTGACCGCAACGGATGCTTTTTCATGTATTTGCGGGGTAGTCCGAGTCGGTCACATTCACGCTACGCTATGTTGCATCGTTCGCGTACGAGTCGGTCGCGTCCGGCTCTTTACGGGACTTCTTGCTCAGACGGACTGATTCCCGACCGAGTAGCTCGTCCGTATAGTGCTCCGTGTGAGTCGTTTGTATTTGACACGCGTTGGATCTTACTACGTCGGTCGGACAGCGCGCGTATGTGTCGGTCGGAAGCCATTTCTGGTTCCTTTCGGTCGGGATGTTTTACAACCGGGATCGGAATCGGGCCCTAAGTGTTGAATATGCGACAAATAGCTCCTTCGCTTATCAAATTAAAAAACTTATAGCACTGGCCTGCGTCCCAGTAACTGACGTGGCCGAACACTACAACTTATTGATAGAAAGTCCATACTATCAACAAAACGAACAAAAATTAAGTCCCCTTCTAGACTATTTTGAGGATACCTGGGTGGGAAGACTCCACAGATCAGGACACAGAAGGCAACCTAAATACCACATTCCATGGTGGAATGTATACCACAACACACTAAATAAAGAGGCAAAAACAAACAATGCTGTTGAAGGATGGCATAATGCCTTCCAAGCAACAACAGGCAGAGCTCCACCTACTCTACACAAACTCCTACTATTTCTCCAAAAAGAACAGAGTTACCAACAACTAAGAATGGAGCAATCTATAACAAAAATAGGACCCAAACTTACCAAACAAACTAGACAAGTGTTTGAATACCTACAATATAAAGTCAGACTATATCCAACAACAAGCGGCCTAGAATACCTAGAAACAATAGCCAAAAGCCTACTTTAACTTAATAAATGCACAAAATATTCTAATACTTTTCTCCAAAATCAATACAAATAAATACTTAGAATTTTTTATATTTTCACAAAGATAAATAATTTGTCAAATATATTTATTTTGAAACCATAAATATATATTGACATATTAATTATTTTTATGAAAATATAAAACACAATAACACTACTTTTCTTAACATTTCCCTCCCACAATAAATAATTAAAATAACTTACCGTTTCCGTAGCTGAAGAAAGAAAATCCCAACTCTTGTAAGTCAATCCAGGTATATCATAATACCAAGTGAACCCAAAAAATCCCCCCAAAAAGGAAAAATCCAACTGTGTAAAAGTAATCCTCCGTCCGTAACTCCAGAAACAATAAACCATAAAAATCCTGAAAAATGTTTTTAAAAAAAGAAACGCTCCATGAAAACTCGAAAAATTAAGGAAGTGTAACATAATTATTAGTTGATTAACCTAATACACACTTCCTTAATCCAAAAAAACGCAATCTTCTCGTAACCGCCACTTTTCACGACCAAAACCTGTAAAAAAACACGAACAAACCCACCCACACAAACATGCACATAGACTATAACATAATACTATTGCAAACATAATTCACACCATATTCACACATATTCTCACTTATTTAAACCTTTCTAACCTAGGCCTCAAAAACTAACGATCAACATATCGCTAAAACCTAAGTTACACATAAAAAACACCACAACTCCAAAAACCTAACACTAGACACACTACCTAGCACCTAACTACCTTCAAATTAAAGTAAAAGTATAGATTAAATAAAGAAAATTAAACTTACCTTCCTCGATGCGACGCAGCTTCCAACCGCGAGCTTCTCCCCTCGGAAATAACCCAAAACAAACGCGAGTGGTTACAAAATACAACCAGTAAACAAATCTGGCTGCTTTAAACATTAAAACTTAATGTATATCTTTAAAAACATGTTATAACATAACTAATACATTGCTTAAATGTTTTCTAAAAATACAACAATTTATAACTTGTATGTTTTAAATTATGTAACATTTTTACTGCATTGTAAAATTATAATAATAAATATTATAAAACATATAATAATTATTATTATAATTCCATATGTATACATGTTATATACAATGTTTATTAAAAATATGTACTGAATGTAATAAATGTTAAAAAAAATGTATACCTATTGTAAAAAATGTTTATATAAAATTAAACCATGTAATAATTAATATTATTAATATTTTATGTATCAATAATATTAATTAAACAATTATATTACTAAAAATGTACAGTATATGTAACCAAAAATAATATTCAGAATACAAAATAAAAATGTACAACTGTTAATAAAAATTATATTTTATATAAATAAAATTGTAAAACAATGTAAAACTACATTATTTCATGTTACAAAATATACATAATTGTATTAAAAACTTTACCAATGTTGAAAACATTTGTTTGTAAAAAATAATATATGTAAAACTATACATATATACCAAATCTTTGTCTGAAAAATAAAGAATATTTTTTTTCTCTGTGTATTAATTTATATTATATGCACTTAATACAATATATATTATTTTACCCTTACTATATCATTCACAATAAAAAAACATCAATTAAAAGATTCCATGTGTGATCATTTCTTTTATCAATTTATTAATGTTTTATTTAATATTGAAAATTATATTTTATTTCAATGTTCTGTATGAAATAATATGTCTTTACTAAATATATATATTTAACTTTATTATTTTTCATTGTAAACTATATTATTATTTATACACATTCCCACTACACACTATATTAATTTTTTTAAATCACAAAACTATACACATACATAAGTTACTATTCCCACTCCAGTTAGTAGTAAATCAGGGTAGGTGCTGGACACTAAATAAATATTATTTACTATTCCCACTCCACTTAGTATTAAATTAAAAAAGGCGCTAGACACTAAACATAATTAATTTACTATTCCCACTCCACTTAGGGCCCGATTCCGATCCTGGACGGAAACCGTTCCGACCGACACGGACCAGGTCTGTATTCTGACCGACACGTACACGCGCTGTACGACCGGCGTAGTATGATGCAATGCGTGTGAAATACAACCGACTTGCACGGAGCACAATATGTACGACCGACACGTACGGAAACCAGTGACTTGGCCGTAAAAGAGCCCGATGCGACCGACTCGTATGCCAACGCTGCAACATAGCATAACGTGAGTGGGACAGACTCGGACTACCCCGCAAATGCTGCTAAAAGCTTCCGTCGCGGTCAAGTGAACGTCTCCGTCATGCTCCCCTAAATCAAACAGAAACTGACAGAAAAAGACCAAACAAGCATTGTCAAAGGCAAACCCCCCCCCCAAAAAATCAAAGACACACCCACAACTCAACCTACATAAAGGGCCAAAATCCTTACCATGATCCTTTGCAAATTCTACAGACCTGCCAGCAGAGAACACCACTACACTGCACTGAGATACACACTCACAACTCACCCACCACACAACCTTCACACCACTAGCACCTCTCAAAAAGCACTCTCACAAACACCCAGCTTAACTTATACTCACTCAACCTCACTTTCACACTCACACACACATCCATCTCCACCACCACCCATCACCATGCCCCCAAAGAAGAATCCAAAGTTCACAGATAGTGAGTTGGAAGTCATGGTAGATGAAATTCTCTGAGTAGAGCCACAGTTATTTGGCACATTGGTCCAACAGACCCCCATGTCCCAGAAAACAAAGATGTGGGAGAGGATTGTCAACAAGGTGAACGCACAAACACCTTGCTGCGCACAATGGAGGATATCAGGAACAGGTACTATGATGTGCGAAGGAGGGTCAAGAAGCTGATTGGCAGAGACCATGCCCTGAGCCAGCAGACCGGCGGTGGCCCTCCTGCAAAGCCTATGCACTTCACTTCCTGGGAGGAGAAGCTGCGTGCCATCCTTCCACCGGAGGGCATCCATGGATTAACAGGAATACGAGAGCCTGGTGAGTACATAACCAACTAGCCAATATTGTGAGGCAATACACACACACAGACATCACTGTCAAGGGGACAGTGAAACCAATCACTGTTAGCAAAGCCATATCAACCGAAAGCTAATTATCCTGTGATGTGTATGCCAGTTAGATAAACACAATACCTGCAATCTCAGAGTAATATGGAACTATGTCATAACATGTACAAACTCACTAACAAATACAGCAAGGCATTGGCCTCAAAACACGAACAAACACTGTCAACCATCTTGCCAGCACTGTTACACTTTCTCACAGGGAAGCTCAGTCACAGGAAGGAAGGTTGGGTTTTCTGGGAAGGTGGGTGTAGCCAAAAGCATGATGGGAGTCGTAGTCACAGCAAACAGTCCTCCTCCCACATGGCCCATCAAGCCCACCTTCAACTATGCTCAGCTCACAGGGGGTGGAAAAGAACTGCCAAGATGGCTGACACTGGGCTCTGTGTGGGGGATACAAGGCCCTGTTTGGAGTACTGCTCAAACAAACACCAGGACACCACTGTCAGCCATCTTGCCAGCACTGTTACACTACCTCATAGGGAAGCTGATTCACAGGACGGAAGGTTGGGTTTTCTGGGAAGGTGGGTGTAGCCAAAAGCATGATGGGAGTTGTAGTCACAGCCAACAGTCCTCCTCCCACATGGCCCATCAAGCCCACCCTGAACCATGCTCATCTCACAGGGAGTGGAAAAGAACTGCCAAGATGGCTGACTCTGGGCACTGGTGTAGTGAGCACAAGGCCCTGTTGGGAGTTGTGCTCAAACAAACACCAGGACACCACTGGCTGACATCCTGAACGTAAACTTTGACTCCCTGTAATGAAAACATGGTTCATGGGGGATTATCTGGGCTCTGGGGGAGAAGGAGGTTCTGCAATGACTCCAACTGCTATCAAGGCCTGCTCCACACACACCTTCTCAGCCAGAACAAATAGCACTCTTGGGACCAGTCACTCCATGACAGTGAAAGTAAATGCCCTGGAAAGATGGCTGACACATGGGCCTGATGTATGAATTGGCCACAAGTCACACATAGGCACTGGCCCTCTCACACACGTTCACACTCACAGCCATCTTAACTGTATATTTCCACTCACTGTCTGGGGATGCATTGTCCCAGGGGTGCTCCCTGGCCTGGCTGTGAAGGTGTGTGGAGTACAGGACAAGTGGTGAGATGCAGACATAGCACACATCAATACACACACACTAAGCTACATATACATCATGGACAAGGGATACCTGACAGTGAATGGAATGGCCACAGAAAGATAGCTGACACTGTTGCATGGTGTCATTTACACAAAGCGCTGTTGTGAGCTGCTTTCTACTCCTACATCATGCAGCGTTGTCAGCATCCTTGACACAACACTCCCCTCACTGTCATTGACACTTTCAACACAAGGAGTAATCTGGACTGGGTTGGAGGAGGCGTACAACTTACAGCAGCATAACTCAAACACACAAACCTCTGGACCTCACTGTTATGAGCATGGAAAAGCAAGAAAACAGCCTTGGTTAACTCATCTTACCATGGAGGACATTGACAAGATAAATGACGTTATCACGTACAAAGCTCAGCAGCAACATCATTTTCTATGGTAACACAATCACATGTGTGCAATGAGATGAGAACTAGGAACACATATAACAAAATAGTATATCTCAATTGATCACATACATACCGGACTGTGACTATGTCGTCAGACACACCAATGTGACTCAAAAATACATGCACAAATGCCAGCACACATGCACAAATCTTGCAACACATCGTAAGAGGAAGTGCACGTATGTCATTGTTAAAGCACAAATGTTGAAAAGAACAACACATCTGTGTCAGGCACAGGATGGCACTTGAGTTGCAATGGCTATGTACAGTCAATGAATCAATACATGAGCTGGTCATGCACAAAGCCCTACGTGCCCATCAAAACGCTTCAGGTTGTAATTACAATGTTCTTAACCAATATAGGCCTCTGTCTGTGACAATTGAGGACAATGCAATGTACATACACTCATCATGAAGTACAATAACAACTGTAATGTGTGTGATCCGTTGATGTGTGCAGAACCACAACATACATTGTGTGTTTCTCCTACCCACAGGGCCTGCTGGGGACACTGCAGGAACAGAACAAGAATCCCAGTCCCAGACTCTGGTTGACCCTGAGCTCTCCAGTGTGGATGTCTCTCAGTCCTCTTCGGACGACGATGAACGACCTGTCCCCTCAGGTGTGGATCAGCATGCAGCACCAGCAGCTGTAACTTCAGCACCCCCTGCTACCACTCCTGCTACATCTGCCAACACCCAGATGACCTCTACCAACACGGAAAGACCAAGTCAAGAAAACACCAACGGCACAGCTACACAGGGCACTCTGGAGTTGGCGGACAACAACACCAGTGTCAACAGTGAAGGAGGCTCAGTGTTGTCTGTGTCTGCAATGGCAGGTCGTGCTCGTGTGGGATGGGTGGTATGAGGGTGCGCAGGGTGGGGTCACGTCCTGAAGATGGTGCTGCTGCGCAAGATGACCCACAGTTAGGACGCATCATAAATGCATACCGAGAATGCACCAGAGACTTTGGCCAGGTAGTGGGGATCCTCAAGGACATGCAACAACAGCAGGCTGCCCATCATTCAAAATTGGACTCCCACATGTCCAGGATGGAGACCCACATGTCTAGAATGGAGTCCAAAATGGATAAAATGGATGACCTCACTGCGGTGTACAGGGACATACTCACATGCCTCCGCCAGATTGCTGACAACATGACCACACCTCCCTGTGTGCCCACTACATCTGTTGCCACAACATCTGCAACTGCCACAGGGAGGGATGAGGACTCTGGCGGAGAGTCCCCGGCACCGCAGCAGCCTGCACCTGAGGGTCCCCCTCAAAAGAAGAAGAGGGGTCGTCCGAAGAAGGACAAGTGAGAGACAGATGGCCATGCATACCCCCCAGGAAGTGAACACCTGCTCCTGTATTCCCCATTGTGTGCAAAGCGTTCACCTTGTTGACTGTCACTGAACTCTCCCACATGTGATGGAGGGTCTAAGTTGGAACAATGAATTAAATGACTGTGGACTTGGCTCTGAAAATTTCATCTACTAACACTAACAACTCCTCTGTGAATTTTGGATTTCTATCACACTGTACAGCACTATCAATTATGTGTACTATTTTCACACATGCATCTAAATTAAATCATAATCACACAATACTTGCCTCTGTCGTGAATGAAACTTGGTTTGTGACATAGAGATGATGACCTGCTAAACAAAGACTGTGCAGGAAAACAACAACAGCAATTTAAATACAGTCTTGTGAGTCATGGTGATGTGACACATATGAGAGATACACACTACAAGGTCAACACAACACAAAATTCCCATGGCACACATACTCATTGCCTCCACTATTGTGAACTGAAAAGACACTGAAATGCACATACACTAAACTCATTCTGAGAAAGTGGCAATCAGGCCACAGGTACAGTATGGAAATTAATGTTGGATGTGTGTATACAGACGAGGCACACCCCAATGTGGAGCACAGGTTTATTACACAATCACAACATGTTGCCTCCACAACAGATGCAAGGTAATCTCACGTGACAATGAGCACAAAGTAACCAAGAGGGTCAGAAATGTCAGTACTTGGGTGTGTGTCACCGCTTCCTGTTTCCAAGAAAAGTTGCACTCTGTAACAGCATTGTGTGTTTTGGAGGTCACATGTCACCAGACAACAGTCAAAGGACCCTGTGAAGGACAGACATACAACAGACTTGAAATAAAAAAATAACTGCATACATCTCCAATTGACATTCCATACACAAGTGTCATGATTTGTGAAAACAACCTAGGACTCATTTCAACACTGCAATGGTGAACATAGTAACTCAACGGACACATAACTGCAAGGATGATGTCAAGTAGCATGCAGCTACACGTATGCAGGGACATTTCACTACATACACATATCAGGCAAAGAAAAAGCTTAGACAACTCATCACTGTATACTCACAATCATGAGAAAAAGTTGTTGATGAGCTGTGTCCGAACACCCCCCTCAACCTCATCATCACTGGCAACATGACCCAGGGCTGGATCCTCCCCAGCTGGAGGCTGCTGGTCATCATCATCTTGGATGAGAGGTAGCTCTTCCCTCACTGCCAGGTTGTGTAGCATGCAACACACAATGATGATCCTACACACCTTTTCTGGTGCATATTGTAGGGCCCCTCCTGTCCAGGCAGCGAAATCTGCTTTTCAGTAGTCCAAATTTCCGCTCTATCACTCGCCTGGTCCGCCCATGTGCCTCATTAAAACGTATCTCAGCAGGGGTAACAGGGTTCCTGAGTGGTGTCAGCAACCACGGCATGTTGGGGTTTCCGGAGTCACCTACATACAAACAAACAAACATATCATGGGTCTGAAAAGAGGGAAAAATCTGAGATACAAAAAGCACACAAGGTAAACAGACATTACACACTGACAAGCCAGGCATGCTGATTTTGCAGCTGTGACATCATCTGTGGGATCCTACTATTCCTCATGATGTATGCATTGTGTGCGGATCCGGGGAACCATGCACAGACATGTGATATTGTCATGTCAGGCAGACATACCACCAGGGCATTGATGGAGTAAAAATGCTTACAGTTCCTGTATGTCTGTTCATTTGCTTGTGGTGGTACCAAAGCCACATGTGTCCCATCTATGGAGCCAATGACATGTGGCATCCTTCCCAGAGCATAAAAGTCACTCTTGACGTCAGAAAATTATCGTGGTGTTGGGAATTTGATGTACCGGTTCAGCAAATTCAACATTCCCTCCAAAACATCAAGGAGCACACGGCTAAACATTGTCTGTGACATCCCACCAGCAGTAGCCAAAGTGTACTGGAAGGTTCCCGTGGCAAAGAAATGTAGGGCTGCCATCACCTTCACCTTGGGGGTCAGCGCTGATGGATATGGCTGTCCAGGTTGCAAATGTGGGGCCAACTGCTCTGCCAACTCCTCAATTAGTGGTCTGGTGAAGCGGTAACGTCGGATGCAGTCACGTTCAGCCATGGTTGCTAGGTCTGGGAAGGGTCTGTGGACAGCTGGTCTCCTGCGGTACACAGGTGGGCAAAGGAAGAATATAATTTCCCTTTCATATGTGGCAATGAACATGCAAAATATCACATGCTACATCATAGCAACACTCAATGAAGTCAGGTGTGTGCTGTTGAGCATGGACACATATGCCAGCTATGTGCCCCTCGCTGAACATTTCAGCTCCTGATGGTTAAACTACAAGTGCAATGCTGTGAACAATCTATGGGGTCTGTCCCAGTACATCTGAACAAATGTCACATACCAAACACACACCTCAGTGACTAGTGAAGATAGATGTGTTGTCCAAATGACAGGTGTTTGTGAGGTCCACACACAGGGATCTTGTAATGCCACATGGACACTGTCATTATGTGTCGTCTGATGTACACGTACCATCACACCCATGAAACACACATGATGTGCTCCCAAATTTGTTTGCATGGCAAACATGTATGTCTGTGACACACAGACACAACAGCAACTCACATGCCAAATACAGATGGATGTGTGAAACGATTTACATCTACAACATACAAAAAGAATTATGTGCGTAGCACAATACGCAAATACTCAGGATTAACCCCACAATAGTAGCTCAGGAACACTTTGTAACACACAGTCCATTACAGCTGTAATTCAGGGTGTATGTAACATGTGATCACACAATGGGCCCATTGAACTGTGTCCATGCCTAGGGTGGTGATCTGCAAAGTTGTCACTCACAGTTGTGATGTGCATCACACACAATGGATTTTGTCCCCATGAAACATGGCTCATCATGGGAGTGTGTGCTACAAAGAGCTCTGTCCAATCTGAAATGTGAAGCTATGTACCCACACATGTAATGAAGCAGGAAATGTGGCTTCCTATACTGTGTGACAGGCTTATTGATTGGTGTAGAGCACCTGAGGCCCAGCCAAAATAGTGTGGATGGCAACCTTTGGCTTTTTTCCGTAATGGTGACAGACGCGGGTGACTATTCAAAAGACGCGGCGTACACTGCTAGACCGAGCCGGACGCATACATTGGATATTGGCCTTCTGTGGGACATGCGTGGGTGGCTATTCAAAAGACGCGGCGTACACTGCAAGACCGAGCCGGATGCATACATTGGATATTGGTCGTCATGGGGACAGACGAGGGTGACTATTCAAAAGACGCGGCATACACTGCTAGACCGAGCCGGAAGCATACATTGGATATTGGTCATCATGGGGAGAGACGCGGGTGACTATTCAAAAGACGCAGCGTACACTGCTAGACCGAGCCGGACGCATACATTGGATATTGGTCGTCATGGGGACAGACGCGTTTTAGCAGTGTGTACGAATCGCGTGCACACAAAATCAGTTGGGCAACAACAACAATGTATCCAAATCTATAGTGTCATGATGCAGAAAGATTTGAAGGACGCATTAGGCGTGTCCGAGGCGTGCAATGTGATGGATTGGACAAATTTGGATAATGCGAAAGTCTCTGACCTATCTCTTTGGACCCATGGAACAGAATCCGCCTCTGCAGCACAGTTATAAGGCTGTCTGTTCCCAAGAGACTTCACTTGCCTGAACTACATGCTACTTGCCTACATCACAACCTACCACTGCTGCTGTCTCTGCATCCTCTGGAGTCTGCAATGGCACGTACTGTGGAGAGGGCCCCAGCTTTCACAGAGGAGGAAAACCAGGCCCTGCTGGACAGCCTCCTTCCACAGTACAGCAAGCTGTATGGGAAACCAGGGGAGCAGGTGAGTGTTGATTGCACTAACTTCTCAGTACACCATGTTTCCTAACAGGCACTACTAGCATTCTGATCACCAAGGACATGCATGCACACATAGTCATTGTAATTCTCACAGTGTGTAGAATCATGTACTGGACAGGGACAGTGAAGTAAAAGTGTATCCTGTGCTATTTCATCTCATGCACTGTACTCATGTTGTGAGGGCAGGCTTACACACAGGACAACTGCCCCTGCTGATACTTGAACTTCCTTAATACATCTTCTGCCCTACTACCAATAACCTATATGTCCACGTGTGTGAGGAACAAACATGTCGCATGTGTAGTAATGGTGTGTCACTATGTCATCCTTACAGGTCGACGCCCATCAGAAGAAAACTTGGCTGTTTCGTCAGGCTTATGAATAATTCCTCAGGGTTCAGGTATCACTTAGAGTAGCGCCATGAAACCATCCCGGTGTACGTGCGCTATACAAATTCTTCTAACATAACATAACAACTTAACAGAAGCAGGAAATTTGGTTGACCATCGTCCGGGCTGGGAGATCTGTGGGGGTCTTCAAACGCCGCATCCGCCACTGCCAGAAGAGGTGGCAGGACCTCCGTGGCTGGACCCAGAAGATTGCTAGAGTCCAGCTGAAGCTGTCACCTCCTCGCAAAAGGGGCAGATGACTGACCCTCACCCCCACATGCTCCGGATACTCATGGTGGTCTTCCCTGACCTGGATGGGCAGTTGAAGGCCAGACAGCAGCAAGGAGGGGGTGAGTTTGAGCCAGTTAGCTGTACTATGTCTGACATGCATGTTGCACTCCCTCAGCCTGGTAACACTATCACAAGTCGTGTGTCTGCTGAGACAACACTTGTGTGCCAAAATGTGAAGATGCCCCATTGTCATCTGATGCCCAGGTCTGTCCCTTTCCATCTGTGACATGTGTCACTAGACTCCTGTGTATGAGCTGTAGTCGAAGGTCACTGTGTACAGCACCATGTACGACAGGTGCATTGAGTTGACCGTCATGAGTTATGTGCTTGTCTGACATGTGTCAGCAACTTGACAGACATATGACCTGTACTCTGTGTGGTACATACCTAAATGGACGGTGAGATGATCGGGGTAAACACAGGTTTGTGACATGAATACTGCACACACGTTCAGCAGGTAAGACCAATGTTGGTGTCTCTGACAAAAGAACTGTATTTGCTTAAAAAATGCATGGTAAGCAGCCTCGTACTCCCACTAATCACATGTTTCACATGGACCTAGGACAGGTAAGCCAACTCAGGCCATCAGGGACACTGTCATATCCCATTTTTGTGTGTCAGGCAACACTGTAACCATTGCAAATGAAGAGGCATGTGTCTGACTCTGTGTTAGTGTGTACAGGACGAGTGATTTTGATGGCACATGTGGCCAATGTATCGGATATGGACAGAAATCTCATGTATGTCAATTGGCTCAGATACACAGGACAAACCATGTGTGTGTCATCCCTTGACTGTGCATATTGGTGGCTTAAACAGATATGTGTATGCTGCATTACTTTGATTTCGGGAGTATGCAAAATGCTCCTGTATTGAGATATCAGACTTCATATACTCAAATGTATCAGTTAAACAACATGAGCTTGTCAAAGTGTTCGAATTCTATGTAGCACTTAGGGGACATGTATACTTGTGCACTACAGATGTTACTTGCACAGTGTATACTTGAGTGTGATCTGGTGCTGACTGTTAAATCTTGATTCACTGGCCCGGTAACAAGAGTCAGTACAGATTGTTTAAGCAGACAGGACTGTGGCATAGTGTGGCACATGAAAAAGTTTAAGATGCAGTTTTGTACTTGTCAGTTGTCCTGCATGCAGACCTTTTTAGCATTGGAGTTCACGACATGAGCCCATCTTGGTTACTGTGGATGGGAGTATGTTCATCATGTAAACTTAGGTATTTGTCCATCCCATTTGCGTGCCCAATTCCAGACTCCCTTGCATGAGATGGGACATGTTTGTGTTGAGCCCTGACACTCAGGAGCATTACAGATCAGACAACAGGCAAGACAGTGCCCTGTTGGGCATGTACATAGTTTAAATTGAGATACATCTAACAGATGTTTCCATTGCCAACATGTGTTTGGTAACCATGATTCACAGGCAAACTGACAAATGACCTATTTACAGATGTGTGAGGTAAGGAATAGTGGCTTTGACATTATGCAAGGCCTTGCTCTGTGATGTGTTGGGAACAGAAATCTAGTGTCAAGTATATGCAGATGACTGATGTGAATCTGTTTCCCCTCCTTGTTCACAGCATCATCAACGCCAACTGGAGGAGAGAGTTCCACGGACCAGGAGGAAGCAGCTAGCCAGACGGGGTCCACTGTGGAGGAAGATGAGGGACCCAGTGGCACAGAGGGTGAAGGGAGCCACACTGATGCCCGCTCAACCACATCAACATCAGCTGATGAACCATCAAGCTCAAGTGATGACTCCCTTGTGGTGGTGGGTGTTACCAGAGCGGAGGCCGCACCCACAGAGTCTGTCCCCACCACCACCACCATCTCCACCCTCCCAGCTGCTCCCATTCCAAAGGTCCGTGGACCCTCCCGTGTTAGGGAGCATGTCTCCTTTGGTCCAGGCACCGCACCCCCTGCGTCTGTCCCCCCTGCTGCCCTGAGTGTGGAGTCTGTGGACTTGCTGAAACAGTTACATGTGGGGCAGACATCCATGCTGAGTATCCTCCATGCACACACCACTCTATTGACACAATTGGTGTCATACATGGAGGGCATATCATCAAACATGTCTGCCCGACAGTGGACAAATCAGTCCATGGCCTCCTCACTGACGGCAGCAGTGTCCCTCCTGCAGCAGTCCCTCACCTCTCCTTCCTCTGTCCCATCCACAGTCCCCACTACCCTATTTGACCCAAGCACACTCACACAGGCACATGCACACACACCAACAGACACAAGCAGCACACAGCCACCCAATACAAAGTCCAAAAAAACATGCACGCATACTCAGGGGACTGACATCACACACACAGGGGATGGGGGAAAAAACACACACACCCATCCACAACCACTGCGCATTCCTCAGCTACCTCTCCCTCCAAAACCCCTACCCTTGACTCTCCTGCAACCCCCCCTTCCCAGAGGGTCTTCCTCTGTGACCTAGGCCTCTGCCGACTGAAACATCAGTTCCAAATCGAAAGGGGAAGAGGAAGTCACCACGCACAGAGAGGAGATCCCCACTGCACGCACACCCTCCCCTAAGAGTAGGAACACTGAGGCCCCCACCCGTACATCCCCCAGGATGAAGAAAGGCAAAACCCACCACCATCCCACACTTCACCCCCCAAAGCTACATCCGCCCAACCCAAGACCACTCATCCCAAAGTTCACACACCAGAAGCCATCCCCGGTTCACCCACACACCATTACACCATCCCCAAGATGATTAGGCCCTCACCCCCTACCACAGGCACTTCCACTCCCACAACACCACACACTCAGTCTCTTCCAGACACTGCAGTGGAGACCCTGGCCCCCCATCTGACCGGTCCACTGCAGTGGATCCCCCACCCCCACAAGCTGACATGGGCACTGCAGTGGAGCCCCCACAATCGGACATGGGCACTGCAGTGGAGCCCCCACCCCCACAATCTGACATGGGCACTGCAGTGGAGCCCCCACCCCTCAGTCCAACATGTCCACTGCAGTAGCTCCAGCACCCCCTCAATCCGATTTGTCCACTGTCGTTGCTACAGACACTCTAGTTGCCCCCAATCCTCCCATCCTGCTGCACCCTAATCCTGTCCCTGCGGTGCCTGGCCTGCCCTAGAAGATGTCCCTCCTTGGGGAGTTGTCCCCTAGTGATGTAAGAGCAGGCAAGCAATGTATGACAACTCATCCTATATAGCCCCTGAAGGACTCATTGGCCTTGTTTATTTGCGAGAATCGTGATTTCACATTTAAATGCTGAATAAAGCAATGTTTTGTCATTTTGGCTAATTTTTTGGGTGTTGCTGATTATTGTACTGTAAATGCTGTTGTAACATTGTTTTCAGCCAAATCATGATAGAGTGATGTGATGGACTGCCTGAGGTCCATGTGATATGTGTCCTAGTACAGTGTGTTGTGGAGTTGTTGTAGGCTGAAATGGCTTGTTGTCACGAGCAACATTGTTTATGACAAGGAGTGTGACATTCTTTTCACAACCTCTCCCATCTTTGGCGTACACTTTAGAACATATGTTGGGCTTGACATTTATACAAATTTTTACTGTTTCTAATGGTATGCACCACTCCAATGGACATGCATATTAGCGCATTGATGATGAACAAGTCATCTGTGTACTTGGTGCCACTTGGGATACATGGATTCTGAGTACGTGTCGCCGACTTGGGCATCACACCTGTACACAGGATGATGGGACCAAAGTATTCTGTGTGTTGTGATAGTTCAGTCAATGTCCGAGTCTCATTCTGACAAGGCAGACACATGCCAAGACAAAGCTTGACACAGCGGAACTTCAACAGTAGTGAAATCACCTCTTGGCAGTGTGTTACTCTGTAACCTTTCCTAAGCCCATGGTATGTGTTCTGTGAGCATTAATTTGTGGTGTCGAAAGCCCTTTTTCTACCAAGACTGTAGTCCCTGCAGATGTACCTGTCAGCGAGGCTTGCAAAATTGTTCATTGATTTGACAGCATATTTGACTGTGAGTGTCCGTGCTGTGGGTGCATGGGACAAAATGAGTCAATCTGGTGACCCCCATGGTTTGGTTGCTATAAGTGCCTGTGCTGTGTGTAGACTCACATTAGACATAATTAGGATTCCACAACTCACATCTGTGCTACCAACATTAGCAACTTTTTTTTCTTTCTTCTGTTTTCATGCGTTTGCCACTTGTATGTGTGTGTGGCTGCTCACACTCAGCAGATTCTTCCCTTCCCTGTCACCTGATGTCAACGTGTCTTATTTGTGGGTCTCCTTGAGTGTGTCATTGCTCCGGGACAGTGTTGGCTTTCGCTATGTGTCTGTTGAATTTCACGTTATGCACATGTAATTGGTCCTAAGTGGAGTGACAAATTCAATCATGTGTTGTGCCTAGCTATGTGTCTTGTGTTTGTAAAACACAGATCCAACCACCACCCCTAGGATTTTCATGGGTGCATCTGCAATGTCACCATTCAATGGAGACTTAGCTGCTGCACATTGTGTGTGATCAAGGTGTGTGGTGTTTCGATTGGCCAAATATGACTCGCCTCTTGGCATGGCCCCTAGCTCCATTGTGGCCTTACATTACAGGCCATGCCCTGTGAGTGATGTTTGGGTATGTGTAATGGAAGGTGTTCTGACAGGACACGTGACACAGTGCACAAGAGTGAGTGTGATCAGGATATGGTCCACATCATGATTTGGCGACACAGTGCGTCATCATACAGGATACTGTCACCACAGTGTAGTGGCCTTGAGGTTACCAGGGTTGGTGAGTCAGTCTCCTGATGTGTTGTTTGTAGTTCCACCAAGATTGTTCCACAGGTGACTGTTGTTGACTTGCACATCAAACAATGCCAAATTGCCAATAGTCTGTGACACAATGGTGGAGATGCATCTGGGTTATACTCATGACGCATATGTCTCAGTGGAGTTTAGACCACCATCGTGTGGGGGGGGAGCCTAGGGACACTTACACACACATGTTGTGTTTGTTCTGCAGTGTGTGGTTGGCTGGTTGTATTAGCACATCTTGACCCGCGTATTTCTACTGGCTCTGTGAGCAGTGATTAGATGTATGGTTTTGTTTGTTTAGATACTGTCCCTGGGAGTCCAACATCTTCAATTTGGCCATTGATCATGCTCTTGATTTGCCATTGCTGCCACAGTGTGGAACAGGATCTTGTCTACACTTTAGTTTATTGCAGAATTCCTTTGTATGTGTGTCTGTATGTGAACAAATGCGTGTTTATGCATTTAGATGGTCACTTCTTCCATTGTCAAAATGAACATTAGCCCACAATGGCAATGCTTGTCTCCACATGGCAAGTTTTTCTTTGTAAGGCCTGTAGGAGAGTAGGATCTGCTTCACAGGGGTACCCCCACTTTTTGCTGATACTTCACTGGTTTTCGACATTAGTCTGGCTGGGGCCCTGCTATTCAGAACCCCAGCCTAGCTGTTTCCTCTTTAAAAGGGTCTCCATGTGCCTTAGGCACATCACTGATTGGGATCTGGAGTGCCCTTGTAAGTCCCTAGTATATGGTATACTATGTACCAAGGGCATAGGTACCTCAGAGGACCTGCCAGGGGCTGCAGCATGTATTATGCCACCCCTGGTAGGCCATCCAAACTGGCACCACAGGTCTGCTACTGCAGCCTGGGTAAGGTGGTGCATGCACCCCTTGCTGTGGTATAGGTTACCTATATCACTAAATGCATACACACATATAAACCTATAAGTCACTCCTAAGGCAGGCCTTATCAATCCTAAAGGCAGAGTGCATGGTTCCTATGTGAGAGGGTGCCCCTGCATGAGCAAGGCCCCTCTGCAGCGTTCGGAGACCATCTCTGATGCTGTTTGTAGTGCAGCCTGACCATATACTCTTAAACGCATTATATCCTCGCGGTAAAATGCTAACTATGGAATGGCTGCACCTAAACATGTCGTGTTTGGTGTCAAACATCTTGGAATACTACCCCCGCCAATCCTGGCGGCGGGGGTAGCATTCCACCCTTCTAGAGGGAAAGGCATGTTAACTCTGACGAGTCCGGTAACTTCTTTCCAGAGCCTGGTATCACAAAATGGATGCTGCTGCCACAGACACGAGTCTGGCCTCCTGCTGCTGGACGAAACTCCGGCAGGGGAGGCCTGGACAATAGGTTTCCTGTCCCAGGGAGGTGTGACCACCTCCCCAGACAGGACAATGTGTATTGGGGCTGGGCGGGAGCACTTTCGGGTGCTTTGAAGTCCTGCACTGGGGGCACATTTGGTGTCCCTGTGCATACCCCAGTTCAAACCGGATCAGGGGCTTGCAGCCCCTGCTTTGGCGCGAACTGGACAAAGGGAAAGGGGTGTAGCCACCCCTCTGCCCTGACCCACCCATAGGTGGGGCCACAGAGTAGTCCATCCCCTATTTTTAGAATAAAGGTAGGAACCCAGTCCCTAGGACTTTAGATTATACCTGGACGAAACTCTGAAACCGAATCCTGGACCTTCGACGCTCTACTCACGATTAGAGGACTGAAGAATCTCCCTTGGGGTCAAGGAGTGACTCCCTGCTTGGCAGGCACCAAAGAAGCATCTGTCCGGTTCGCATCACTGAAGCTCCCGCCGGACGCCGAAGTCATCGCATCACCAGAGGTGGATTCTCAGACTTCCCCGAGGCTACCCTGAGTCCCCAGCAAAGCTGAGGCCCGTGGCTATCGTGGGTGACTTGAGACCGTGACCCCTGGACACCGAGCACATTTGCAAGTGCACCATCTTCTGGGTCTCCCAAGAAGTTGTGCTTTGGGCTCCGAGTAGCCCTAGCCTCCAGCACCACCTGCACCGAAGATCACTGGCCCCCACTCCACGAGTGTCCTGTAAGCCAGCTCCACGTGCGGCGTCACGAGGCTCCTTCGCGGTCGCTAGCCCGTTGGCTAGTATCCCTTACCGAAGGCCAATCTTTTCTTTACTTGGCAGTCTGGTTGCTCCAGGCCTGCCCTCACTTACCCTTGCTGGGTGAGTTCCCCAGACCTTGCTGGTCTGCATCATCGACGATCTACATCTTACTCGAGACTTGCCGTTGCCAAGGCCTGTTGGGTCCAATCTGGTCGCCGACACCTCTGCACTCGACAGACATCGAGCAACAGCCCGAATCCTGCTCCTGGTCGCCGACAACGCCTCCCGGACCTCGTGGCTGAAGAGTCAAGACAACCGTCAACGAACTTGAAGCACTCGACATCGGTGGGCATCTGTCCATCGCCCTCCTGGTCACTGGCTAGTGACCCAGACTCTGTCCCCTCTGCTTTCAGGTTCTTCAGAACTCCGATCCACTCTTGGATCCACCCGGACACTTTTCTCCTGGTCGCCAGCAGCACTTTGCAGCAGATCGCCATAAGAAACGACTGACGAAACCCGACTCCGAAAGGCACCTATGCACCCGGCTTCCTGGGTGAGGTAACACGAGTACTCCGGTGCTCCCGTGGGTAGAGACTCTTCAAAGTCCTAGATCTCAAAGGGTTTTGTCCTAGTCCTTTTAAAGTGTCCCTTTCCTCTATTTTCCCGATCCCGACTTTCTCCATAGAAGTTAACGGCGTATCGCGGTTGTGTATTTACACTGCACGCTGCCTCCCGTGGGTCCCCTGTGTCACTACCTTGGGTGGTTCCTTGTGGTCCAAGCACTTCTAGAGGCTCTAGGCCTAGTGTCTAGTTCAGTCGTGGTTCGCATACCACTTTATTGGTATATGGTTTGGTACGCTCCTAGGGCCCAAACGTGTATTTGTGCTATTACTGTGATTTAAGATCTTATAACCTATGTATTTCGAACTCTAGCCTCATAAAGAGACTAGAGGGGTGTGTTTAGTAATAAATACATATATTTTGAATATATACCTGGTGTGGTGCTCTTTCATTTGGTCACTCAAGAGATTATAGACTGGTAAAACAAGCTGCTTTACATTCCTTCAAGACTTAGCCTGAAGGCTGCTCTCCATAGCTACCACTAGGATAGCTTTCAATAAGGTTGTCTTTAACCTACCTACCATAAGAGTCGATTTGGACTGGTGCACGGTGCCCACTATAATTAGTGGACAGCATATGCCAGGCCAACTTCTCACAAGGCCCAACTATGTCTGCCTCAACAGATATGTGTTCGTTTGGCACACAACCACTACTTTGTCACTACATTGGTAGTGGTTTTATGCCTCAGGGAGTCATACATGATTGTGTGCAAATGCTGGGAGTCCGAACCCCACACTCACCTTTTTGTCACTACACTGATGGGGGTGTTACAGCCCATGTCCCCTATGTGCTTGCCAAAGAAGGGGGTTTGCACCCCATGCTCAGATTTTGGGCACCACACTAATGGGGGGTGATAGCCCATCTCCCCTATGTGCTTGTCAATGCTAGGTGTTTGATCCCCCTATCACCTCATGGTGACCACACTGAGGGGGGGGGCTTAATACCCCATATCCCCTATGTGCTTGGCAAAGTTTGGGGTTTGAACCCCATGCTCATTTTTTGGGCACCCCACTGATGGGGGGTGATACCCCATCTACCCTATTTGCTTGTCAATGCTGGGGGTTTGTACCCCACAATCGGCCTTTGTTCACTTGAGTGATGGATGTAACAGCATTTGTTTGCATAATGTGTCACTGAATCTAGATGTTTGTGCACAATACACAAACCTGGCATGGGAGTAGGGGGAGAGTGTTTGCCCTTCACCTCCTCTGGGGTGGACTGTGCTGTGGGATGGGCATCCACCCCTTCTGTGGTGGACTCTGCTGGGGGGATGGGCAACCACCCCTTCTGGGGTGGACTGTGCAGTGGGATGGGCATCCACCCCTTCTGGGGTGGACTGTGCTGGGGGATGGGCAACCACCCCTTCTGGGGTGGACTGTGCTGTGGGATGGGCACCCACCCCTTCTGGGGTGGACTGTGCTGTGGGATGGGCAACCACCCCTTCTGGGGTGGACTGTGCTGGGGGATGGGCATCCACCCCTTTTGGGGTGGACTGTGCTGGGGGGATGGGCAACCACCCCTTCTGGGGTGGACTGTGCTGTGGGATGGGCATCCACCCCTTCTGGGGTGGACTGTGCTGTGGGATGGGCAACCACCCCTTCTGGGGTGGACTGTGCTGTGTGATGGGTATCCACCCCTTCTGGGGTGGACTGTGCTGGGGGATGGGCAACTACCCATTCTGGGGTGGACTGTGCTGGGGGGATGGGCATCCACCCCTTCTGGGCTGGACTGTGCTGGGGGGATGGTCATCCACCCCTTCTGGGGTGGACTGTGCTGGGGGGATGGTCAACCACCCCTTCTGGGGTGGACTGTGCTGGGGTGTGGGCAGCCACCCCCTATGTGTGTTTTGGCTTTCGCGGGTTCATCACGTATTAGTGGGTGGTAGGTGTCTGACTTACCGTCTGCGACGTACGCGTTGGTTCCGGTTGTTGACTCGGTCATAGGCGTACAGTACAGGGATAACATGCGCGATCAGATACATGGCAGCTTCGTCTCGTACGCGGTGGTCGTGTTGTGGCGCGAATCGGACCTGATGTACTGCTCTTCCGGATGCTGTGACGTGCTGGAGGTGGCGACCTGTTCGGCGTGGAGGACGTACGCATCGTACTTGCCCGGCCGGAAACTGCTACGGTAATGGTTCCGGGCGTGTTCAATCTACGTTGACGGAGCCGGCTCGTACGGGAAATGTTGCTCGATTCAGAGCGTGCGTGTCGCTCGGGAAATGCACACATTTGCGCATCGTACTGCCTCGTTTGGACGGACCAGCTCCGGGAAGGAGTCGGTCGGAAGGTAAGGCTACGGAGGGCTTTGGGAGGGCCATCCGACCGAGATCGGAATCGACCCCTTAGTATTAAGTCAGGGAAGGTGATGGACACTAAACCTATATAATTTACTATTCCCACTCCAGTTAGTATTAAGTCATAGAAAATGCTGGATACTACACATAATTAATTTACTATTCCCACTCCAGTTAGTATTAAGTCAGGGAAGATGCTGGACACTAAACTTATATAATTTACTATTCCCACTCCAAGTAGTATTAAGTCAGGGAAGGTGCTGGACACTAAGGGGCCGATTCCGATCTCGGTCGGAGGCGCACCTAACAGCATTCGGTCGGGAAAAAAGCCATGCGAATGCCTGTTTCCCGACCGAACCGCACATTATTCCGAACGAGCAAGTACGATGCGCATAACAGCATAGATTCCGACCCAGTCGTACTCACCCAATCCAGGTCCTGTTCCCCGACCGAGCCGGATCCGTAAACGCAGAATCGAGTCGCACGGAAGCCAAAATGCAGCCCCGTCCGGCCGGACAAGTACAATGCGCTTCCCGTACGCGCCAAACCCGTCGCTACGCACGGCACGTCAAAGCATCCGGGAGAGGCGCACATAAGCTCCGATTCGCGCCGCAACATGATCCACGGCTACGAGACGCACACGCCAGCGACGAGGACGAGGCGAAGCAACGAGAAAGACGAACGAGACGAACCAACCATGAATCCCATCGTGCTGATCCTACCAATACTCTACATCTACTACCGGAACAGGCACGGACGCGTACGGCGCAGAAGGTAAGTCAGACACCAACCACAAAAACAAACTACACGTACCCGACACATCACACACACACAGAGGGATGCAGAAATTACTTACACCAGCAACAGCAGCACCATAGGGGCGGGATGGCCATCACCAATGCCACATATACACATAGGGGCCCGGATGCCTACCACCACTATCACCTCAACCCAGGGGGTGCCAGATGCCTACCACTACTACCACCTCTACCCATGGGGGCTGGATGCCTACCACTACTACGACCCTTACCCAGGGGGTGCCAGATGCCTACCACTACTACCACCTCTACCCAGGGGGTGCCAGATGCCTACCACTACTACCACCTCTACCCATGGGGGGCTGGATGCCTGTCACTACTACCACCCTTACCCAGGGGGTGCCAGATGCCTACCACTACTACCACCCTTACCCAAGGGGTGCCAGATGCCTACCACTACTACCACCTCTACCCATGGGGGCTGGATGCCTGTCACTACTACCACCCTTACCCAGGGGGTGCCAGATGCCTACCACTACTACCACCCTTACCCAGGGGGTGCCAGATGCCTACCACTACTACCACCTCTACCCAGGGGGTGCCAGATGCCTATCACTACTACCACCTCTACCCATGGGGGGCTGGATGCCTGTCACTACTACCACCCTTACCCAGGGGGTGCCAGATGCCTACCACTACTACCACCCTTACCCATGGGGGGCTGGATGCCTACCACTACTACCACCCTTACCCAGGGGGTGCCAGATGCCTACCACTACTACCACCTCTACCCATGGGGGGCTGGATGCCTGTCACTACTACCACCCTTACCCAGGGGGTGCCAGATGCCTACCACTACTACCACCTCTACCCATGGGGGGCTGGATGCCTACCACTACTACCACCCATACCCAGGGGGTGCCAGATGCCTACCACTACTACCACCTCTACCCAGGGGGTGCCAGATGCCTACCACTACTACCACCCTTACCCATGGGGGCTGGATGCCTGTCACTACTACCACCCTTACCCATGGGGTGCCAGATGCCTACCACTACTACCACCCTCACCCAGGGGGTACCAGATGCCTACCACTACTACCACCTCTACCCAGGGGTGCCAGATGCCTACCACTACTACCACCTCTACCCATGGGGGGCTGGATGCCTGTCACTACTACCACCCTTACCCAGGGGGTGCCAGATGCCTACCACTACTACCACCCTTACCCATGGGGGGCTGGATGCCTGTCACTACTACCACCCTTACCCAGGGGGTGCCAGATGCCTACCACTACTACCACCCTTACCCAGGGGGTGCCAGATGCCTACCACTACTACCACCCTTACCCATGGGGGGCTGGATGCCTACCACTACTACCACCCTTACCCAGGGGTGCCAGATGCCTACCACTACTACCACCCTTACCCATGGGGGACTGGATGCCTACCACTACTACCACCCTTACCCAGGGGTGCCAGATGCCTACCACTATTACCACCCCTACCCATGGGGTGCCAGATGCCTACCACTACTACCACCCTTACCCATGGGGGCTGGATGCCTACCACTACTACCACCCTTACCCAGGGGGTGCCAGATGCCCACCACTACTACCACCTCTACCCATGGGGGGCTGGATGCCTGTCACTACTACCACCCTTACCCAGGGGGTGCCAGATGCCTACCACTACTACCACCTCTACCCATGGGGGGCTGGATGCCTGTCACTACTACCACCCTTACCCATGGGGTGCCAGATGCCTACCACTACTACCACCCTTACCCAGGGGGTGCCAGATGCCTACCACTACTACCACCCTTACCCAGGGGGTGCCAGATGCCTACCACTACTACCACCCCTACCCATGGGGGCTGGATGCCTACCACTACTACCACCCTTACCCAGGGGTGCCAGATGCCTACCACTACTACCACCTCTACCCATGGGGGCTGGATGCCTGTCACTACTACCACCCTTACCCAGGGGGTGCCAGATGCCTACCACTACTACCACCCTTACTCAGGAGGTGCCAGATGCCTACCACTACTACCACCTCTACCCAAGGGGTGCCAGATGCCTACCACTACTACCACCTCTACCCATGGGGGGCTGGATGCCTGTCACTACTACCACCCTTACCCAGGGGGTGCCAGATGCCTACCACTACTACCACCTCTACCCATGGGGGCTGGATGCCTGTCACTACTACCACCCTTACCCAGGGGGTGCCAGATGCCTACCACTACTACCACCCTTACCCATGGCGGGCTGGATGCCTACCACTACTACCACCCTTACCCAGGGGTGCCAGATGCCTACCACTACTACCACCTCTACCCATGGGGGCTGGATGCCTGTCACTACTACCACCCTTACCAAGGGGGTGCCAGATGCCTACCACTACTACCACCCTTACCCATGGGGGCTGGATGCCTACCACTACTACCACCCTTACCCAGGGGTGCCAGATGCCTACCACTACTACCACCTCTACCCAGGGGCTGCCAGATGCCTACCACTACTACCACCTCTACCCATGGGGGCTGGATGCCTGTCACTACTACCACCCTTACCCATGGGGTGCCAGATGCCTACCACTACTACCACCCTTACCCAGGGGGTGCCAGATGCCTACCACTACTACCACCTCTACCCAGGTGGTGCCAGATGCCTACCACTACTACCACCTCTACCCATGGGGGGCTGGATGCCTGTCACTACTACCACCCTTACCCAGGGGGTGCCAGATGCCTACCACTACTACCACCCCTACCCAGGGGGTACCAGATGCCTACCACTACTACCACCCTTACCCATGGGGGCTGGATGCCTACCACTACTACCACCCTTACCCAGGGGTGCCAGATGCCTACCACTACTACCACCTCTACCCATGGGGGGCTGGATGCCTGTCACTACTACCACCCTTACCCAGGGGGTGCCAGATGCCTACCACTACTACCACTTCTACCCATGGGGGGCTGGATGCCTGTCACTACTACCACCCTTATCCATGGGGTGCCAGATGCCTACCACTACTACCACCCTTACCCAGGGGGTGCCAGATGCCTACCACTACTACCACCCTTACCCAGGGGGTGCCAGATGCCTACCACTACTACCACCCTTACTCATGGGGGGCTGGATGCCTACCACTACTACCACCCTTACCCAGGGGTGCCAGATGCCTACCACTACTACCACCTCTACCCATGGGGGGCTGGATGCCTGTCACTACTACCACCCTTACCCATGGGGTGCCAGATGCCTACCACTACTACCACCCCTACCCAGGGGTGCCAGATGCCTACCACTACTACCACCTCTACCCATGGGGGCTGGATGCCTGTCACTACTACCACCCTTACCCAGGGGGTGCCAGATGCCTACCACTACTACTACCCTTACCCAGGGGGTGCCAGCTGCCTACCACTACTACCACCTCTACCCATGGGGGCTGGATGCCTGTCACTACTACCACCCCTACCCAGGGGGTGCCAGATGCCTACCACTACTACCACCTCTACCCATGGGGGCTGGATGCCTACCACCAACAACACCCCCACTCACAGGATGGCTAATACATGACACAACAAGCACACACCAACATAAACAATGCAACATAAAGACATCACCCCCAACACCATGACAAGCGTGTGTAGACTGTGTCAAATGCCTACAACACTGAACATGACTTTGAACATACAATGTGACCCCCTATCACATGTGCCACACATAAATGTGTGTGGCCCCCACAATGCAAGCAGGCCATGACCATTGTGGCAATGGGGTCCAAACCCCCATCATCACAGTGACCAAAATGTAAGTGTGGGGTCCATAGCTGAAGCACATATTGAACATTGTGGCAATGGGGTCCATACCCCCATCATCACAGTGACCAAAATGTAAGTGTGGGGTCCATAGCTGAAGCACATTTAGAACATTGTGGCAATGGGGTCCAAACCCCCATCATCACAGTGACCAAAATGTAAGTGTGGGGTCCATAGCTGAAGCACATTTTGAACATTGGGGCAATGGGGTCCATACCCCCATCATCACAGTGACCAAAATGTAAGTGTGGGGTCCATAGCTGAAGCACAAATTGAACATTGTGGCAATGGGGTCCATACCCCCATCATCACAGTGACCAAAATTTAAGTGTGGGGTCCATAGCTGAAGCACATATTGAACATTGTGGCAATGGGGTCCATACCCCCATCATCACAGTGACCAAAATGTAAGTGTGGGGTCCATAGCTGAAGCACATTTTGAACATTGGGGCAATGGGGTCCATACCCCCATCATCACAGTGACCAAAATGTAAGTGTGGGGTCCATAGCTGAAGCACATATTGAACATTGTGGCAATGGGGTCCATACCCCCATCATCACAGTGACCAAAATGTAAGTGTGGGGTCCATAGCTGAAGCACATTTTGAACATTGGGGCAATGGGGTCCATACCCCCATCATCACAGTGACCAAAATGTAAGTGTGGGGTCCATAGCTGAAGCACATATTGAACATTGTGGCAATGGGGTCCATACCCCCATCATCACAGTGACCAAAATGTAAGTGTGGGGTCCATAGCTGAAGCACATTTTGAACATTGGGGCAATGGGGTCCATACCCCCATCATCACAGTGACCAAAATGTAAGTGTGGGGTCCATAGCTGAAGCACATATTGAACATTATGGCAATGGGGTCCATACCCCCATCATCACAGTGACCAAAATGTAAGTGTGGGGTCCATAGCTGAAGCACATTTTGAACATTGGGGCAATGGGGTCCAAACCCCCATCATCACAGTGACCAATATGTAAGTGTTGACAAAGAAAAAGCTGCAACTGCCAAACTGCATGGATGATTCCTGGTCACAGAACAACAAACCCATCAGTGGCAAAGTAGTGCTTGTGTCCCATAGCAACATAGATTGGGGGAGGCAAACACTGCAGTGCAAATAAGACATAACTTTGGCCATGTGCAGACAAACATCACCCATGGGGGCTGACACTGTCAACATTCATCAATGACACAATGACAGAAGTGACCATCAGAATGCAGACCCACATATTTGCACCAATGGGCACACAAATGCAGATACCCTGTGGAGACTGTAGATGTGAGGTGAACAGATACCATACCATGGCAGCAATGGGACACACAAACAATGATCATTGTGCTGACTGATGACCTAGGAGTCCCAGGGACAGCAGGGGAAACACACCAAACAACATACAGCCAATGGCACACTAAAGATATGCCAATGCAGTGGTGCAGATGCACAAACACAAACAGGCAGACCCACACTGCACATCAAACACAACAGGTGAGGGGGGTACCAGTGTCCCCAGGCAACCACACAACACATGAGGAGGCCTGAATACCAATTACACAGATGTGCATACAGTGCCACACAAAGGTAACTCATGGATCCAAATCCCCTATGTGGGCAATCAGGCATTGTCAGATGAGAGGGAGCACAAATCACACATGTCACACAAGCATGTAGGAACAGCAACTGACACAGCAAGACACAGAGACACCACAGCACTACCCCCAGGGCCCCCACAATGTGGTGACCCTGGGCTGCATTACAATCCCACTGTGATCACAAAGCTAGATGTCGTTCACACTGTGAACCACAGTCATGTGTCCTGGGCAACAAACTACCATCACACCTACACAAGCACAAATCAATCAGCACGGCCAGTAAGCCAAGGCCAACATGGAGGCAGGGGTCTAGCCGGGCAACAACTCTCATCTGCACACACTCAACACCTCGACCTCCAACAATGTGCAGCAGTGAAGCTCACATGCACTGGTGACATTGCACATGCACCCATGACAATCCCAGGGGGGGTGGCTGGAACCAAGGTGCAGAAACACATCACACATGGCCACTCAACAAGACTCCTGAATGTCTGACACACTGCACACTACGCTGTACATGGACATGACGGCAATACCACACCAACCAATGGGATCCCAGCCACAGTCACACACCAATGAAGAAGCCAAGGTCACCCACAAAGAACACACATAGACAACTACCAACATTGCAGCCCTGACCCTGAGGAGTGCCAGCAGTCACACACACAACGTGTCACAACCAATGAAAGCTAACACAAACCGGAAATCACATGACAGGTGTAAACAACAAGTGCCAAGGGGAATCCTGACTGTGACCCATCAGCGTCTGCCCACAAACTCAGCCCTGACAGCAAACACACCTATGGGTGACACCCTGATGACCAGTAATGTGCCATGCACCCACATCACAGAGAACCCAGGGAGAAGACTGTGGGGGAACATAGGTCAACTCAGCAAGCATCACAAACAGGAACATCACTAGGGATCCCAGCATGCACAGCAAAATGGAAGTGAACACACAGACATGCTCATACAACACACACCTTGGGCGCAGGCGATGTCACAGGAGCACACACTGCCATGAGGGGACTCCACTCCTGTGTGAGGAAAGCTGTGCCATATGTCGCCTCAGTAGGGCTCCATCATGTCAGCAGAACACTTGGTCACACAGTCAACAATTAGCACCAAATGAAGGCTCCTGTCACATCAGCCTGGTCATGGGAGTGTCAACGAAATCATCAGCACAGATCCAACACACATGTATAGCAAGTTGCACTGACAACACAGATGAGTCCTTCCCCATTGATGCCCAAACCTGCATGTCCAGTGGAGATGGCCACACGGTCAGGGAAGTAGACTAATTGAACAATGGCAAGCACAACAGATGTGCAGGGGTGGAAGCCACAGATGTGACATTGCTAATGTAAGTAGGAAATCCCATTGCCAAATATTGAAAACATGACACCCTCATATGCTGCTAAGGATGACATGGATACACTACAGGATAGGACACATTACCCGTGGACCACATGGGTTCCTGCAGATTAACACTTCATTTTCATGAGACCAAAAATCACCATCACTGCAGCAAGGGCACGGTTAGCATCATTAACATCATGTACATCAGAAGCAAAACCACTAGAGATCAGAAAGTAGCTTTATTCCGCATATGTGGGTTCAAAAGTTAAAGTCCAGAAAAAAAGAAACAAAGGCCAATGGCCAGTCCATTCTGAAAGTCAAAACAGGGTGACAGTGGCAGATGTCACCCTACGCATGCCTGCACTGCTACACACAAGGGACAATCCCCTCGGAGGGGCATACGGGGGGGCAGACCAGGCACCGCAGGGACAGGATCAGGGCTCACCAGAAGGAGGCAGGGAAGGGGTGGTGGGTGCTGGAGAGCCACTGACAACTGCAGTGGAGGTATCTGACATGGTGTGTGCCGGCACAACTGGGGGGCATGACTCAGATGGTGTGGGCGCCGACACGACTGCAGTGGACCGTGCAGATGGAGTGGACAGGTTCGCCACTGCAGTGCCCAAGTCAGACAGGGTGGTAGTGGCCTCCACTGCAGTGCCTACCTCCAGGGGAGGAGAATGGGGATCAGGTAAGGTGGGCAGGACAGAGGGGGAGGACACCCTCACCACACCAGTGGCACAGACAAGCGCAGCGGGGGTGTGGGGCCGGAAGAGCAAGTGGCAGGGGGAGAAGGCCTGATCCTTTTGGGGATGGTGTATCTGTGGGTGGGGGAACCTGGGGCAGGGTGTGGTGGGGGCACCTGTGGAGTGGGGGCCTGAGGGATGGAGGAAGGAGACTTGGTGCCTGAGCTGCAGGGTGGCGGCGGGGTCTTGCTCTTCCGGGTCCGGGGGGACTTGCGGGTGGGGGCGTCAGTCGGTCTGCGCCTGGGGGAGGGTGTCCGGGGGCGAGGGGCACTCCGCTCCGTGTGGGTGGGCTTCCTCTTCCCCCTGAATGCTGTATCAGCTGGATCGGAGGGGAAGAGGCCGAGGTCACTGAGGAAGAACCGCTGTGTCTTTGGGGTTGCAGGTGAGGCACAGGAGGGGGCTTTGGAGGGAGAGGCAACTGAGGACTGCGCAGTGCTCGTCGATGCGTGTGTGTGTGCTTGGGCCCCATCCCCTGTGAGTGTGGTTTCAGTCCCCTGACTGTGCGTGCGTGTGCGTCTTGTTAGTGGCGTGTGTGTCTGTGTGCTGCTCGTGTCTGTGCTGGTGTGTGCCTGTGCCGGTGTGTGTGTGCTTGGGACAGGCAAGGTGCTGGGGAGTGTGGATGGGGCAGAGGCAGGAGGGGTGAGGGACTGTCGGAGGAGGGACACTGCTGCCGTCAGGGAGGAGTCCATGGACCTATTGCCCCTCTGTAGGGCAGACATGCCCGATGAGATGCCCTCCATGAACGACACCAGCTGAGTCAACAGAGTGGTGTGGGCATGGAGGACACTCAGCATCGCTGTCTGCCCTACATGGAGCTGGCGAAGGAGGTACACAGACTCCTCACTCAGGGCAGCAGGGGACACAGGGGCAGGGGGTGCGGTGCCTGGTCCGAAGGAGACACGCTCCCGAACATGGGAGCCTCCACGGACCTCGGGAATGGGAGCCGATGGGAGGGCGGTGGTGGTGGTGGCGGGGACAGCAACACTAGCTGGGGTGTGGTGGCTGCTGACACCCGCCTCCATAAGGGAGTCATCCTCCGAGCTGCTGTGGTCCTCAGCTGAGGTGGATGATGCTGAGGACTCCTCGGTGTGGCTCCCCTCGCACTCCGTGCCACTGGGTCCCTCCGACCACTCCTCGGCTGCTGACCCAGTCTGGCTCTGCGGCTCCTCCTGGTCCGTGGAGCTGTCCCCTCCTGTGGCCGTGGATGTATCTGCAATCAATAGGGAAACAGACAGACATCAGTCACCTGCACCGAACGCACACACCACAGTTAGTACAGCACATTACAGAGCAAGCCCTGGCATCCTTAGTTGAACTTTGCTAAAAGTGCCCAAACAGAACAGGAGAAGCCAATTGTCAGTCTGATGGTCAACCATGGCACTCACATCCCACCTGGCCTTGCACCCATCTGTCTGGTGTCTGTTGGATGGCAATACCCCAGTGTGGACACATGCACCACCTACACAGTAGTTGGACAGTGCAGAGAACCCGGTTAAGCATGTGAACATGCACACATCACAACTCTTGCCACTGAGTCAGTACAGGTGTCCGGATGAAAGGGATGCCCAGAGTCAAATAGGAAATGCATGTGATGCATACCAGCGACAGACACCATGGTGCACCCATGTCCTGATAGCCATTGCCACAATGGTGTGCATGTAGCACATGTCACTCCCCTGCAGGCTCACTCATTGGAAGTTTCATGCCATGGCACAAGCATGCCTGCTAAGTCATACATCACTGTCTCCAGTTACATGGGCAGGGCAGCCAGACAACAACAGTCTGCACTGTGTCACAATCCAAGGTCATGGGGAATGCAAGTCCTGGAGCTGAACAAGTGCACATGTACATCCCCCACACACCACATCATCTGAACCCTTATCTGTCCAGGTCATACCGATTGGACATATGGGAGACCTGTAACACGACACTCTGAACCTGAACACCTCACAATCTGCTGTGAATGGGAGACAGCTGCCTGAACTTCACATTCGCATACCCCAGTCTGCATGGTCAGGTGATCAAACACCTATGTGTCACACAAGTATCGTCTCCTATGGTCACATCTCCGGTGGCATGCTGAGCCCCAACCGAGAAACACCCCAGCAGTCCTGACAACGAAGCCACAGCACACTGACACAGAGGCAGACACCCGAGGGGACAAATCACTGAGCACAACGTGTCAGCTGATACACGGGAGTGGGAGTACAGAGTGTATTGTATGGCCTGGAGTAGGCATGACTGTCCTGCCCCACATGAATGAGGGATGAGCCCTGGACAGTAGGCAGCTGGCTAGGTATGTGTGACACACGTAATATACACACTCCTGGGGCCCAAACATTGTTCCCACCCGCAGCATGGGTGTGTGCCAGATACCCCAGGCACATGTGGTGGATCAGCTCAGCAATTGGACCACATATAAAAGTAACACGCAGATTACATGTCAGAACACAGGCATTGTGTAAGCAATGGACCCACCCATGATGCCCACCACAGAGTTAGGGAAACAGATGCTGTCCCCCACCTTGGGTCAAGCAAACTGCAAGGACACAGTACCCAAGTGACACAATTCCCTGACTGTAAGGGCCACACCTGGGTATCAGATGAGGAGTGGGCAGTGCACAATAGAGGGACATGGGTACTGGACCACATGACTGATGTACTGTGGAAGTTTAACCAGGCCAGAGGAGGGCACATAGCATGGCAGACATAGTTCACAATGCAGGCATGGACTCACCCCCTCCTTGCTGCTCTCTGGCCTTCAGCTGCCCATCCAGATCAGGGAAGACCACCGCCAGGATCCTGAGCATGTGGGGGGTCAGGGTCCGGTGTCCGCCCCTCCTGCGAGGAGGCGACAGCTTCAGCTGGAACCGTGCGATCCTCCGGGTCCAGCCCCGAAGGTCCTGCCACCTCTTCTGGCAGTTGCGGATCCGGCGCTTGTAGTCCCCCACGGATCTCACTGCCCGGACGATTGTCAGCCATATCTTCTGCTTCTGGTGGGCATCAACCTGTGAGGATGAAAAAAGTGAGAATGCTATTACTACACATGCAACATATCCGTGCATTACACAGTTGTATATACATGTCTCAATCACAGGGGCACATGATGTACACAGGCAGTGCAACGATGGCCATGGACAGTATGCCAGCAGTTACTACATGGTATCATTGCCTGGGAAGTAAAACCTTGTTTAAATGCACTGTCACTGCCCTATACCTGTCCAGTGCATGTAACTACACACTATGGGGGTGACAACTACTCAGTGAGCCTGCTAGCCAGTGGCGTGCAGACTGTTAGCCTTGCTAGTCAGACAACATGCACATTTAGGAAGGCAGTGGACAGAACACTCACCTGCTTCCCTGCTTTCCCATACAGCTTGCTGTACTGTGGAAGGAGGCTGTCCAGCAGGGCCTGGTTCTCCTCAGTGCTGAAGGCTGGGGCTCTCTCCACAGTACGTGCCATTGCAGGGTCCAGAGGGTGCAGATACAGCAGCAGTGGTGGTGGCAGATGTCGTCCTGGAGCATGTAGTGCAGGCAAGTGAGCTCTCAGGGGAACAGCCAGCATTATGTGTGTGCTGCAGAGGCAGATACTGTCCCATGTGTCCAAAGTGATAGGTCCAAGTCGTTTGCATCTTCTGAATCTGGCCAATCCATGGAATTGCACCACTTACACACGCCCACAGCATCCTTCAAAAGTTCAACTTCATGACACCCATGAATTTGCAACATTGTTGTGGGTGACCAACTGAATTTACGGCATCAGACTCGTTCAAATTTTGAAAACGCGTCCGTTGCCAGGCCAGGCCATAGCCAATGGGTGCGCACCGATCGGTCCATTGCTGTTCAACGCGTACCCAGCTTACAACGCGTACCCGCACACATTGAATGCAATGGGCCGGCCGGGCACACCGATCGTTCCATTGCTGTTCAACGCGTACCCAGGATACAACGCGTACCCGCACACATTGAATGCAATGGGCCGGCCACACCGATCGGTCCATTGCTGTTCAACGCGTACCCAGGATACAACACGTACCCGCATACATTGAATGCAATGGGCCGGCCGGGCACACCGATCGGTCCATTGCTGTTCAACTCATACCCAGGATACAATGCGTACCCGCACACATTGAATGCAATGGGCCGGCCGGGCAAACCGATCGGTCCATTGCTGTTCAACGCATACCCAGGATACAACGCGTACCCGCACACATTGAATGCAATGGGCCGGCCGGGCACACCGATCGGTCCATTGCTGTTCAACGAGTACCCAGGATACAACGCGTACCCGCACACATTGAATGCAATGGGCCGGCCGGGCACACCGATCGGTCCATTGCTGTTCAACGCGTACCCAGGATACAACGCGTACCCGCACACATTGAATGCAATGGGCCGGCCGGGCACACCGATCGGTCCATTGCTGTTCAACGCGTACCCAGGATACAACGCGTACCTGCACACATTGAATGCAATGGGCCGGCCGGGCACACCGATCGGTCCATTGCTGTTCAACGCGTACCCAGGATACAACGCTGCACCCGCACACATTGAATGCAATGGGCTGGCCGGGCACACCGATCGGTCCATTGCCGTTCAACGCGTACTCCAGGTTACAACGCTGCACCCGACACATTGAATGCAATGGGCCGGCCGGGCACACCGATCGGTCCATTGCTGTTCAACGCGTACCCAGGTTACAACGCGCACCCGCACACATTGAATGCAATGGGCCGGCCGAGCACACCGATTGGTCCATTGCTGTTCAACGCGTACCCAGGATACAACGCGTACCCGCACACATTGAATGCAATGGGCCGGCCGGGCACACCGATCGGTCCATTGCCGTTCAACGCGTACTCCAGGTTACAACGCTGCACCCGCACACATTGAATGCAATGGGCCGGCCGGACACACCGATCGGTCCATTGCTGTTCAACGCTGTACTCCAGGTTACAACCCGCACACATTGAATGCAATGGGCCGGCCGGGCACACCGATCGGTCCATTGCTGTTCAACGCTGCATCCAGGTTACAACGCTGCACCCGCGACACATTGAATGCAATGGGCCGGCCGGGCACACCGATCGGTCCATTGCTGTTCAACGCGTACCTAGGATACAACGCGTACCCGCACACATTGAATGCAATGGCCAATGTGTGCGCACCGATCAGTCCATTGCTGTCCAACGCGTATTGCGAATACAACGCATACCAGCACACATTGAATGCAATGGCCAATGTGTGCGCACCGATCGGTCCATTGCTGTTCAACGCGTACCTAGGATACAACGCGTACCCGCACACATTGAATGCAATGGCCAATGTGTGCGCACCGATCAGTCCATTGCTGTACAACGCGTATTGCGAATACAACGCGTACCAGCACACATTGAATGCAATGGCCAATGTGTGCGCACCGATCGGTCCATTGCTGTTCAACGCGTACCTAGGATACAACGCGTACCCGCACACATTGAATGCAATGGCCAATGTGTGCGCACCGATCGGTCCATTGCTGTCCAACGCGTCCCTGTACAAGTCACTGGCATATGTCACCATGCCTGTCACAGGTGAACATATGCCAGCCACATATACTTCCCAGGGAGTGAGGGGCACACCTACAACACCACAGCCTGTCCAAACTGTATCCTAAGGCATGTAAGGCTGCATTACCTATTCCGTGTATGGGGGTGAACATGTTGTTCTGTGGGTGTCACTTGGGGGCAGCCACCCCCAGGCTGTGCACGTGTTCATGGGGACAGGATCCTTGGTGTTTCGTGTACATGACCACTGTGATGTGCAACTGTTCATATCTGAGCATGTGGCATGGTCACATTTCACGGTGGTGTATGTGTATGTCATGTCACATACCCCCTGAGTCCCATGTGGGACGGTATGTTAAACCCAGGGTGACCCTTTGACACTATAGTGATGGTCTTCCACAGTCTGTGTGCATGTTGTGTTTACAATGTCTCTGATTTCATGTGCACAATGGGAGACAGTCTCCACATCCACGTTGTTTGTGCATGGACTTTGATGTTGTGCGTGTGTGTGTCACAGACGTACATGTCTGTCCTGCCGAGGCAACAGGGACCACTACCTGTGGGGGTCATGGTTGTTTTGCTGTGGTGTATACATGATACACCATGTCATGCCAGTGTCCATGTGGCAATACAGGGTCCCTGGGAATCTACCTGTCGTTGAGCTGTGATGCCTGGGGCACATCTGTCCTCACATGTCACAGTGGGGTGTGTTTGTAACGTGGCAGCAGGAGATGGGAACTGTGACACAGCCTCATGATATCCAATGGCACAACCTGGGACTTATTGATGCCACTTGTTGAACGGTGATGTTAGATGTTGGCCATGTATGTGCCATACATGTCCTTACGGAACTGCACACATCATGTACTTGTGCCTCATAATGATGTATCATGTGATATTGAGTGTGTTCAATGCCACATATGTGGGGTGACTGACAATCTTTCTTTCTTCACCTATGCACTGCAGGGCACCAGCTGTCCATAGACCATTCCCTGACCTGGCAACGAAGGTGGAACGTGACAGCATCCGACGGTACCGCTTCACCAGGCAGCTGATTGAGGATTTGGCAGTGCGCTTGGCCCCACATTTGCAACCTGGCCGGCCGTACCCTACAGCGCTGACCCCCAAGGTGAAGGTGATGGCAGCCCTACACTTCTTTGCCACCGGTACCTTTCAACACACTGTGGCGACTGCTGGTGGGATGTCACAGACCATGTTCAGCCGTGTGCTCCGCGATGTTTTGGAGGCTATGTTGATATACCTGAACCAGTACATCTATTTCCCTAGACTCCAACAACTCACTGATGTGAAGAGTGACTTCTATGCCCTGGGGAGGATGCCGCATGTCATTGGCTCCATTGATGGGACACATGTGGCTTTGGTACCACCACAGGCCCAAGAGCAGGCATACAGGAACCGCAAACACTACCACTCGGTCAATGCACTGGTGGTCTGTCTTGCTGATATGAGCATCTCACACATGTGTGCCCGTTTCCCCGGTTCTGCACACGATGCCTACGTGATGAGGAGTAGTCGCATCCCGAGGATGATGTCACAGATGCAGAACCAGCGTGCCTGGCTTGTTGGTGTGTACTGACTCTGTACCATTGTGTGTGTTCTGCAATGTAGTGTTCCACCCTCTTTTCCAACTCAGCTAATGTGCAATTGTCTGTATGTAGGTGACTCCGGATACCCCAACATGCCGTGGTTGCTGACGCCCCTCAGGAACCCTGTGACACCAGCCCAGATCACTACAATGAGGCACATGGTCAGACCAGGAGAGTGATTGAGCGGACATTTGGTCTCCTGAAGAGCCGCTTTCGCTGCCTGGACAAGACAGGAGGGTCCCTCCCATATGCCCCAGCAAAGGTGTGCAAGATTGTCATCGTCTGCTGCATGCTACACAACCTGGCAGTGCGGAAGGAGTTGCCTCTCATCCTGGATGACGATGACCAACGTCCGCCACCTGTGGAGGATCCTGGCCTGGACCACGATGCTGGTGATGATGATGATGATGATGGTGATGTCCGCACACAGCTCATCACCAACTTCTTCAGCTGAATGTGAGTATCCAGAGATGTCATGTCAAAGATGTGAGTTTGCATGATATGTGTTGGTGGTGCTCTGGTGCTGTTTTAGTGTGTCCATGGGCTACATGACTGTATGCGTGTAGCGATGTGTCCTTACAGGTAGTCTGTACTTCCCAACAGTGTTGACATGCTAACTTGGTTCTGGGTGGGTATCTTGTGACATGTATTGGGCATGTGTATTGCAGTTCTGTCCTGTTCTTCAGTGCTTTTGACTGTGTGTCATTTCTGTCCTTCACAGGGTACTTTCAGAGTCGTTTGGTCAACTGTGATCCCCGACACCGTGATTCGACTTCCAGGGTGGTAGCTGTCGTGTCCCTACAGGTGATGTGCGCCACACCCATGGACTTCCTTCCTTCTACACTTGTTGACTGTGTGCCCGCTGCCAGGTGGGATTACCTTGCATCTGTAGTGGTTACAACATGTTGCAAATGTGTAATAAACCTGTGCTTCACTTTGTGATGTGCGTTGTCTGTGGTCACACATTTGACTGACATTTGCTTACTGCACCAGTGGGCTAGTTGACTAAGACTGTGAATAGGTGTGTCTGTGCATTGCACCGTATTTCCTGGCAACATCAGTGTAGGCAATGAGTCAGATGGCCTAGGTGTGTATTTGTTGTGTTGCCCTGGTGGTGTGTCTCCCTCATATGTGTCACGTTGCCATGACTCACATGCCTGTGTTGTACTTGCTGTAGCAGTTAGCATGCACAGTGTAATTTTGCTGGTCCTCATCTCCATGACAGAAACCACGTTGGAATCACGACAGAGGCAGGTATGGTGTATTAGTATGTTTATTGTCATACATGTGTGTGAATAGTGCACAGGATGGTGAGTGCTGTACATTTTGATTGCAATCCAAAGTTCCTAGATGAATTGGAAGTCCTGGTAGCAGAAATGTCCTGTATCAAGTCCACAGTCATCTGAGACATTGGTCCAACTTGTACTCCCCATGTCATGTGGGGGAGTTGTGTTGCAGTCAACAGGGTGAACAGTTTGCGCACAAAGGTGATTATCCAGAACAGGTGTTGGCTTCCTGGGGGTTGTGCATGGCCATCAGCCTCTCAGTTGTCCTTCCTCGGACGACCCCTCTTCTTTGGGGGGACCCTCAAGTGCAGGCTGCTGCGGTGCAGGGGACTCTCCGCCAGAGTCATCCTGCCTCCCTGTGGCAGTTGCAGTTGTTTCAGCACCAGATGTTGTGGGCACACAGGGAGGTGTTGACTGGTTGCTGCTCATCTGGCGGAGGCATTGTAATATGTCCCTATGCACCGCCATCATCTCTTGCAGTGTGTCCCACTTGGACTCCACGCGGGACATGTGTGAGTCCAAGCGGGCATGATGGGCAGCCTGCTGCTGTTTAATGTCCCTGAGGAGCCCCACTACCTGGCTGAGCTCTCCGGTGCTGGACTGGTACGCATCAGCTATGCGTGCCAGTTGTGGGTCATCATGCAGTCCAGACCCTCTGCGAGCAGCGACCTATGTCTCCCACCCCTCCCACCACCCCTGGCGACACGTGCAGTACCTGAGGTGGCACGCACAGGTGACCCTGGGCCCCCTTGGGGGTTGTTGGTGGTGTTGGTGTCCATGGCCCCACGTTGGTCCAGGGTCCCTGTGCTGGTGGTGGTGGTGCTCCTTGGTCTGTCCATGTCGGCAGGGGTGGTATGTGTGTTGACAGTCGTTGGAGGGGTGGGTGCAGGGGTGCAGCTGGTGGTCCTGCTGGTGCTGCATGATGACTTGCTCCGGAGGTGCCAGGTGGGTCTTCTTCATCCGAGGAGGGCAGAGGCTGTTCCACACCAGTGAGCTCCGTATCCTCTTGAGCCTGGGACGGGGACTCCTCAGCGTCTGCTGCTGTGTCCCCATCATCACCTGTTTTTGGGAGACACACACAATGTATGTTATGTTTCTGCAGGCATCAATGGTTGACACACCTGACAGTTGTGACTGTGCCTCTGGATGCGGGCCTGTACATTGCATTGTCCTAAGTTGTCACAGTCAGGGGTTGATATTGGTGTAGCACATTGTCCTGCATTATTTGGGCTTTTCTATGTGAATGTTGGGGTGTGTACATGGTCTGCATTGGTTGTATTTGGTTGACATCCGGCCCTCCTTCCCACCCAGCCAGATATTCCACCATGGAACGTGCTTCCATTGCAGGGAGTGCAAGTTGTCTTTCAGGATGTCAGTCAGTGGTGTCCTGCTGTTGGTTGGGGCACAGTTGCCAGGAGGGCCTTGTGCTCCCCACAGCAGTAGCCAGTGTCAGCCATCTTGTGAGTTGTTTTCCACTCCCTGTGATGTGTGCATGGTTCAGGGTGGTGTTGATGGGACAGTTGTGGGGGTGACCAATATCTGTGACTACCACTCCCATCATGCTATTGCCTCCACCCCACTTCCCAGCATGCCCATACTTACTTGCTTTTGGGTGGACTTCACTGTGTGTGAGTGTGAGAGCAATGGCAAGATGGCTGACAGTGGTGTCCTGCTGTTAGTTGGTGGCCAGTTCCCAGCATGGCCTTGTGCTCCCCACAACAGAGCACCAGTGTCAGACATCTTTGATGGGGCTTTCCACTCTCTGTGGGGTGTGCATGCTTGAGTGTGAGCTTGCTGGGCCATGTGGGTGGGGGATGTTGAGCTGTGACTACCACTCCCATCATGCTATTGCCTCCACCCCACTTCCCAGCATGCCCATACTTACTTGCTTTTGGGTGGACTTCACTGTGTGTGAGTGTGAGTGCATGGCAAGATGGCTGACAGTGGTGTCCTGCTGTTAGTTGGTGGCCAGTTCCCAGCATGGCCTTGTGCTCCCCACAACAGAGCACCAGTGTCAGACATCTTTGATGGGGCTTTCCACTCTCTGTGGGGTGTGCATGCTTGAGTGTGAGCTTGATGGGCCATGTGGGTGGGGGATGTTAAGCTGTGACTACCACTCCCATCATGCTATTGCCTCCACCCCACTTCCCAGCATGCCCATACTTACTTGCTTTTGGGTGGACTTCACTGTGTGTGAGTGTGAGTGCAATGGCAAGATGGCTGACAGTGGTGTCCTGCTGTTAGTTGGTGGCCAGTTCCCAGCATGGCCTTGTGCTCCCCACAACAGAGCACCAGTGTCAGACATCTTTGATGGGGCTTTCCACTCTCTGTGGGGTGTGCATGCTTGATTGTGAGCTTGCTGGGCCATGTGGGTGGGGGATGTTGAGCTGTGACTCCCACTCCCATCATGCTATTGCCTCCACCCCCCCTTCCCAGCATGCCCATGCTTCCTTCCCTTTGACTCTGCTTCCCTGTGGGGTTGTGTGCTGGTGCTGACAAGATGGCTGACAGTGTTATCCTGGGGTTAGTTTTGCTACAAGTCCCATGTGTGTCCCTGTGCTTCACTCAGCATGACCCAGGGTTGTGGTTCTTTGTGGGATATTTGATTGGAGTGTGTGGCAATGCATTCTCCCAGGTGAGTTATGTGGAGTTTGTGTTAGGGTGTGTGTGAGAAACGCTGCTGGTAACTATGGTCAGGGCTGTGAGTCCTCCTTCCCACCCAGCCAGATATCCCACCATGGAACGTGCTTCCATTGCAGGGAGTGCAAGTTGTCTTTCAGGATGTCAGTCAGTGGTGTCCTGCTGTTGGTTGGTGCACAGTTGCCAGCAGGGCCTTGTGCTCCCCACAGCAGTAGCCAGTGTCAGCCATCTTGTCAGTTGTTTTCCACTCCCTGTGATGTGCGCATGGTTCAGGGTGGTGTTGATGGGACAGTTGTGGGGGTGACCGATATCTGTGACTACCACTCCCATCATGCTATTGCCTCCACCCCACTTCCCAGCTTGCCCATACTTACTAGCTTTTGGGTGGACTTCACTGTGTGTGAGTGTGAGAGCAATGGCAAGATGTCAGTCAGTGGTGTCCTGCTCTTGGTTGGTGCACAGTTGCCAGCAGGACCTTGTGCTCCCCACAGCAGTAGCCAGTGTCAGCCATCTTGTCAGTTGTTTTCCACTCCCTGTGATGTGCGCATGGTTCAGGGTGGTGTTGATGGGACAGTTGTGGGGGTGACCGATATCTGTGACTACCACTCCCATCATGCTATTGCCTCCACCCCACTTCCCAGCTTGCCCATACTTACTATCTTTTGGGTGGACTTCACTGTGTGTGAGTGTGAGAGCAATGGCAAGATGTCAGTCAGTGGTGTCCTGCTGTTGGTTGGTGCACAGTTGCCAGCAGGACCTTGTGCTCCCCACAGCAGTAGCCAGTGTCAGCCATCTTGTCAGTTGTTTTCCACTCCCTGTGATGTGAGCATGGTTCATGGTGGTGTTGATGTGCGCATTGTGAGGGTGGGCAATATCTGTGACTACGACTCCCATGATGCTATTGGCTACACTGACTTGCCCAGCATACACAGTATTCCTTCCTTTCAGTGGGCTTCACTGTGTGGTGGTGTTGTAGTGGTGGCTACATGTCTGGATGTGTTTGTTAGTTATATTTGTGCCACTGCCCAGCTGTAGTTGTAGTTGTGTTTGTACATGTGATGACACAGTTAAATGTCACTATGAGATGGCATGTGTTGTGTTTATCTGACTGACATACACATTTTGGGATGGTTCTGTTCTGGTTGGTGTGTATTTGCTAAGGGTGCATGGTTTGACTCTCCCTTGACAGTGATGTGTGTGTATTGTGGCACAATATTGTGTACATTTGTTGTGTACTCACCAGGCTCTGGGATGTTTTCTAGTCCATATACGCTCACTGGTGGTAGGATGGCCCGCACCTTCTCCTCCCAGGGCCTGAGGTATACTGGCTTGGCAGGAGGGCCACTGCCGGTGTGTTGGCTCAAGAGGTAGTCCTTCTTCAACAGCTCCCTGACCCTCCTGCGCACGTCATACCACCTGTTCTGGATGTCTATCTTTGTGCGCAAACATGGTGATTGTGCGTTCACCCTGTCGACGATCCTCTCCCACATCTTGGTTTTCTGCGACATGGGTGTCTGTTGGACCAGTGTACCAAACAGCTGTGGCTCTACCCTGAGGATCTCATCTACCAGGACTTCCAATTCACTATCTAGGAACTTATGATTCTTCTTTGGGGGCATGGTGATGGGTGGTGATGGTGAGTGATGTGTGTGTTGGTGTGCAGGTGAAGGTGTGTGAGTGTGTGTTTTGCTGGGTGTATGTGAGGTTGCTATTTGTTGGGGTGCTGATGGTGTGTGGCTTGTGTGATGGATGAGCTGTGGGTGTGTGGTTGCTGTCTGTTGAGTGCTGGCAGGTAATTTGAATTTGCAAAGGATCATGGTAGGGATTTGTGTCCTTTATATGGGTGGAGTTGTGGGTGTGTCTTTGTTCCCTGCCCCCCCAGTATTTATTGGCTTTGTAATTGCTTGTTTGGCCTTTTTTTGTGTATTTTCCCTTTGTACTTTTTGTGCATGTAGGAGACGTTCTTGTGACCGAGTCGGACCCTGCAGTTGTCTCGTACGGGCTTCTCCGATTCGTTCATGCTGTGTTTGTGCTGTTTTCTATGCTGCGTACGCGTCGGTCGCGGTGTTTTGGGTTGCTTCGGCTCGCAGTTTTGTATGCGTGTCGGTCGCACGGCTTGTCCTCCGTGCGACTCGGTCGTGTTTTCCACGCGTTGCATCGTACTTGGCGGGTAGGAGTTCGCGGGTACGTTTCGTTCGGGATTGTTCCGGGTGCGTGTCGGTCGGTTCGATTCGCGTGCTTTTCCGGCCGGATAGCTGTTTTCCGCACGGTTCGGTCGTTCGTATTGTGTTCCGTACGAGTCGGTCGGATTTTGCACGCTTTTCATCGTACTTTGCGGGTCGGGCTGCACCGGTACGTGTCGGTCGGAATAAATTCCGGCTCCGAGTCGGTCGGTACGTTTTCCGGCCCGAATCGGAATCGGCCCCTAAACCTATATAGTTTACTATTCCCACTCCAGTTAGTATTAATTCATGGAAGGTGCCAGACACTTAACCTATATAATTTACTATTCCCACTCCAGTTATTATTAAGTCAGGGAAGGAGCTGGACACTAAACCTATATAATTTACTATTCCCACTCCAGTTAGTATTAAGTCAGGGAAGGTGCTGGACACTAAACCTATATAATTTACTATTCCCACTCCAGTTAGTATTAATTCAGGGAAGGTGCCGGACACTTAGGGGTCGATTCCGATCTCGGCCGGTAGGGCTCCGAATCGGATTCGGCATAACCGGATCCGATTTGGAGCCCTCTTTCCCGACCGGCGAGCGAGTACGATGCGAAATCGCCGACCGACTCGTTCGGGCGTCCCAACCACTCCGACCGACTCGTTCCCAGGTCGAACCGCACCGACCGACTCGCTCGGACACGACTCGCACCGCGCAATGGAGACGTTCCCCGGCCGGGTAAGTACGATGCGCGCCACGAGCAGTCCGACTGACACGCGCCGTCCGGCTCGAAAGAGCAGTCGGAGCCGTACTTCGGGGGTCCGTGTCAGACCCCCCTGTACGCGTAGCCGTGCGAGTCGCACACAGGGGGGGACCCATGGGTCCCCCCTACCTGTGCGTGTACGGCGCGAGTCGCTTCGCCGCGTACCCGCTGTAGGGGGCGCCCTTGTTTGCCTCGCACCCATTGAGGCAATGGGAGCCCGCGTACGCGTTGTACGACCGGGTCCCATTGACTTCAATGGGAGTCCGACCGACTCGAGTACAATAGCATACGGATGCATCGTACTCGTTCGGTCGGGCTGCACGGGTACGATTCGGTCGGAAATCTCTCCGGGTCCGGCTCGGTCGGAGAGATTTCCGGCCCGAATCGGAATCGGCCCCTAAACCTATATAATTTACTATTCCCACTCCAGTTACTATTAAATCAAGGAAGGTGCTGGACATTAAACCTATATAATTAACTATTCCCACTCTAGTTAGTATTTAATCAGGGAAGGTGTTGGACACTAAACATAATTAATTTACTATTCCGACTCCAGTTAGCATTAAATTGAAAAAGGTGCTGGACACTAAACATAATTAATTTACTATTCCCACTCCAGTTAGCATTAAATTAAAAAAGGAGCTGGACACTAAACATTATTAATTTACAATTCCCACTCCAGTTACTATTAAATTAAAAATGGTGCTGGACACTAAACATAATTAATTTACTATTCCCACTCCAGTTAGTATTAAATCAAGGTAGGTGCTGAACACTAAACATAATTAATTTACTATTCCCACTCCAGTTAGTATTAATTCAGGGAAAGGGCTGGACACTAAACCTATTTAATTTACTATTCCCACTCCAGTTAGTATTAAATCAATGAAGGTGCTGGACAGTAAACATAATTAGTTTACTATTCCCACTCCAGTTAGTATTAAAATAAAAAAGGTGCTGGACACTAAACACATATAATTTACTATTCCCACTCCAATTAATATCACATCATGGAATATACTATACATAAAAAATATTTTCTTTAATATTCTCTATTTTTAAATTTTACAATATTTAATTTGATTACTCAGAATATTTGTAAAAATATAATACACATAAAATTTAATTTTGTAAAATTGTAAAAATAATAATAAACATTAAACATGACTACATTTGCCCTATAATTTCTTTATAATTTTAATCATTATACATAATGAATATTTAAAAATATATTTCAAACTTGTTATAATTTTTTATTTTTTTAATTTCTACAAAAATATTAAATATTATTAACAATTTCTAATATATAATTATTATAAAACACAGATAATATCTCTTAATTATTAAAACTCATAAACAAATTATTTATTAAATATTAATAACTAATAATAATCCATATGTTAAAAAAAAATTATTTAACTTATCCACTCTTACAATATTTTACAAGTAATTTAAAAAAATTAATTTCATCAAACAAATGTTTTTAAAATATTTTATTTACAATTTAACAAAAATTATACGAAATTGCACACCTTCATTTATTTATTTATTTCATTTATTTGAAGAGTTTTATATAGCGCTGGCTAGACCCGTAGGCATCAGAGCGCTTTACATGAGGATCATTGCGTTACAAGTTACAAATTACATCCGTTACCAGAGCATAGTAAAACATAGGCAAAAAACAATGTTACGGTAATTTGTGGGAGGGAGGGGGAGGAAAGAGACACAGCGGTGAGACGGGGAGAACTGTGTCCAATGTCCGGCTGGGTAGGTGACGGCCGAGGGGATGAACCAGGGCCGATCTCCTCTATAGCTGTCTAGCAGCTCCACCGGGCATCAGCCATGATGCTCAGGTCTCAGCGGTCAGGAATAACAGGAAACAACAGATTTTCATTCAAAATAAAAACAACAAAACAATCATTATAAATTATATTCGAAATTTTGAATTATTTTAAAACACTCCCCACCCTTATCCCCTATAAACCCAACATCCCATTCCTAAAACAACCATTTTTAATTATATTTATAAATTTCGAATTTCTTTAAAAATTGAAATCAATTTTTTTAGAACAATAACCACCCTTATCCCCTATAAACCCAACATCCCACTCCTAAAACTACAATTTTAAATTAAAATTATAAATTTAGAATTTATTTAAAAATTGAAATCAATTTTTTTAAAACACTCCCCACCCTTATCCCCTATAAACCCAACATCCCGCTCCTAAAACAACATTATAAATGTAATTTTACAAATTTTGTCTTTTAAAAAATTTAAATTCCATCTTTTAAAACACTCCCCACCCTTATCCCCTATTAACCCAACATCCCGCTTCTAAAAAAACATTTTTAAATTAAATTTATAAATTTTGAATTTATTTAAAAATTTTGATCATTTTTTAAAACACTCCCCACCCTTATCCCCTATAAACCCAACATCCCGCTCCTAAAAATTGAAATACAAATTATAATTTTTATAATATTCATTAACTAGTATTATACCAAAAACAAACATAATAAAAAATACTATAACGATATTTTAACATAACGATATTTTAACAGTCGACATTTCAAACTTCAATATTTTTTACAACACTAAAAAACAATATTTTTAACATCGATATACATTGCATCGATATTTAGTACTGTTGATATACCAAACTCGATATTAATGTATGTCGACATTAAAAAGTCGATATTATGTCCACTTACCCTGATATTTATTATCTTATTCGGATCCCTTTACCATGTAGGCCCTATGTAGGCATAGGAGATGTTTGCTTGGATATGGCTCCATGCTGTCAGTAGTGGCCTGCCACAATCAGCAGACAGGTCACCCGAATGCTTGTGTCGTTTCAATATTTCCACATCTGTATGCAGCAGTTTAACATTGGGACTTGCCTCATTCAAGCATGTGTTACCTGTGTTTACCCTCCTTCGTGATGGATAAGCATGATGTCATACCTTTGTTGTCAGGTTGCTTGTTTTGGCGCCACTCTCCTGTCTTGGCTTGCTCACCTCTGACAGTATAGAATTTTCTGCTACTCAGTATGCTGTTGAAAACTGGAAGTAGTCTCTATTTATATTTGGGTGTTTCTTAAGCTCCAAGTTCCTTCTCATTGCTCTTAGTGCTTTAATACTCTCATGATGTTAGATTATTTCAGTTTGCTTTTGGGTGAAGTGCTAAGATGTTTACTATGTTCACTCTCTTCCTTTAGTTGTTGAGGGAATGTTCAGCTATTTTGAGAGCTGCCCATGACTAGAGCAGAGGTTGACTTCTAAGTGTAACAGTGGGGTTCATGTTCACCGCAACAGGCAGAAATGGGTTCTCGGTCTCACGTTCTCCTGGTCCGTTGCACTGGATGGCGTAACTATGAGTGGACTGCATCTTTCACATATGTTGCTCTCCGCAGACTAGGAGTACCACAAGCTGATATCCTGACCATTTTAATGCTTTCTGCTTGTTCTGTAGGACATTTCTATTGTTTCTGTGACAGCTGTGCTGCTGTCTCTTTGGCTCACAGCAGTGCATGAGCAGAGTTTTTTTTCCTTTGACTGTAAATGTTGGTTCTTAAGTTTCATTTGGACAACAATTTTTGTACCTCAGTGACAGGTAAAAAGAAAGTTAGGCAAGCATTATTCATGGTCTCCAACTTTAAGACAAAAAAACCACTGATGTGGTTTAGCAACAAATGCAGTGGAAAGCAGTGAAGCTTATAAATTAACACAAAATCTCCTATTGGTTAATTCAGAGTTCTGCAAATGAGAGGAGTAAAACATAAGGTTATGCAGGTCAGGAAAAGGCAAGATGAGAGGAACATAACATGGAAGAAATTTAAAGCAGCTACTGCCCACAGTGATCAAGAGGGCTTCAAAGTCTAGTAAAACAAAGGGAGTTCCAATTTCAGGAAGAGATGGCAACGCAAGGACCATACTTGGACCCTGACAATTGATTTGTTGATGGTAAACAGAGCTAAGGCCTGAGGAGGACCTTTGTTGGTAATCTGCTCCAAGTCAAGGTGCACTGCCCCCTGCTCATCACACAAGGGGACCTTGTCTCAGAAAGTTTCCTGGAGATTCTCCTCGATTTAGTAGGACGGTCCTTAGGAGAGGATTCAGAGTTCTAATTGTGATTATAGAATGTTTCAGTTTTGTATGGCAATAAACAAAAGGAAATCATGAGTTCAACACTTCAGCAAAAGTTTGCCATCGAGCATAGTTTGAAATCATTCACTCTGCTCACTAATGATTTCTTGGTGCTCAATCACATCTTAACTGAGGGATGAAAGATAGCGTCTTAAAAGCTAACCCACAATTGCGCTATTTTTTCATAAATCAGAACTGACTGAGATTGGTTATGTTATGAAGTTCAGTAGGTCCAAAGTTTAGCAGAAGAGTCAGAAAACATTCCACTGCCCTGCAATACTTTTGATGAATTTGGGAACTTCTAACATGTTAGCTGGGGTAGATCCTAGAGTTCTGGGTGGTATGTAACTTTTTAATCTGCTGCTTATGAAGGCAGGAGTCCACTGATAAGGAATCAATGAATCTTGCAGTGGACCTTAATGGAGAGCCAGTGTAGCTGGAAGGAGTGGGGTTGCAAGAACCTTAAATCTCCAAATATCAGTTTGGTAAGGGACACGTTGAGGCCCTCGGTTACCTATCTACCAAAAGGCACATGATATACTCCCAGTAAGCACCCTCCAATCCCCCCATTACCACTGTGACAGCCTGAGGCCACACAGTTTAGTTTTGCTTAGAGATATCACAGTCTCAGGCCTAATTTTATTTACAGAACAGTGTACCAGATGAATATTTTCTGCATTACGAAGACATCACACCTCAAAATATTTAAATTACTTTTTACATGGATCTCTAGAATAATCAGCTAGACATTGCGTTACCCTTCTCCACTAACTCCCAGTGCAGAACATTCAGTGGGCTCATTGTTGGCCTGCAATTGGGTCTCCACTGGCTCATCTACATCTTTAGGCAAGTAGCCCTCTAAAGGGTCCCGGCCTCCCCCAAGTGCAACTCCGGAAAATTCTCGCACTCCTATCTCTACCAGCAGACAATCGCCCCTTACCCGAAGTCTTTTATTATAAAGAAAAAACATGCAGGAAACCTGCTAACCCTAGAGCAGAGGTCTTCAAACTTTTCTTCTCTGAGGCCCACCAAGCAAAATATTTCAAATTTGGGCCCCCTCTTCAAAACTCTATGGCAAGGACGGGGGAGCAAAGGGGCAGGGCTGAGCACAAGGGGTCTAGTCTCAAACAAAAGCAGAAATTGACCAACCAATTCTTCTTCCCATAATCGGTGTGCTGTGTTCACATTTCAAACCTGGCGTCAATGCAACTACACCTGTTGCCATGGGCGTCCGCAGAAATTTTTCCAGGGGGGGGCAAAATGTTAACGTCATCACCATCCTCCGACATGATGTGTGCCAGGTGGGGCACAAGAAACACTGGGGCGCAGGAGGAGCCATGGGGGGCAGGAAGCAGGCCGCATATGTTCTCATACACCATAGGGTTGTTGTGCCACAGCCATCTCTTTCTTTTGTGGCACCCCAAAATCCATACCCGCCCTAGTCCCTGAAATTACCCCCTAGCACCCCAAAACCCATACCCACCCTGAACCCTAAAATTACCCCTGCTCCCCCAAAACTCATACCCGCCCTGAACCCTAAAATTACGCCCCTGGCACCCCAAAACCCATACCCACCCTGAACCCTAAAATTATCCCCTAGCACCCCAAAACCCATACCCACCCTGAACCCTAAAATTACCCCTGCCCCCCCAAAACTCATACCCGCCCTGTACCCTAAAATTACCCCCCTGGCACCCATAACCCATACCCGCCCTGATCCCTAAAATTGTCCCCCTGGCACCCCAAAACCCATATCCACCCTGAACCCTAAAATTACCCCCCTGGCACCCCAAAACCCCTACCCGCCCTGAACCCTAAAATTACCCCCTGGCACCCCAAAACCCATACCCGCCCTGACCCCTAAAATTGTCCCCCTGGCACCCCATAACCCATACCCATCCTGAACCCTAAAATTTCCCCCCTTGCACCCCAAAACCCCTACCCGCCCTGAACCCTAAAATTTCCCCCCTTGCACCCCAAAACCCCTACCCGCCCTGAACCCTAAAATTACCCCCTGGTACCCCAAAACCCATACCCACCCTGAACCCTAAAATTATCCCCCTGGCACCCCAATCCCTAACCCACCCTGAACCTTAAAATTACTCCCTGGCACCCTAAAACCCACACCCACCCTGAACCCTAAAGTTACCCCGGGCACCCCAAAAGCTGAACACTACATTCTGATTGTGTATCGCGCCGTCTCCCTGCTCAGGAGGATCTGCTGGTCCGGATCTGCTCGCCCTGGTCCGGTTCTGCTCGCCCTTCTCTGGAGCTGTTCTGCCTGCCCTGTCCCTCTTCCAGACCCACCGAGCCTGCCTCCGTGCACACTGCCTGGACCTACTCTGTCTGGCCTGGTTCTTTCTCCTTTGGACCCGCTGTCTTCACTGGCGGAGTTAGGACACAGGTCTCACTTCTCTGAAGCTGCTCTCCCTCACCCAGATCCCCCCCACCGCCTCCCCCCTCCACTTGCTCTCTCATCTTCCTTCCTCCCTACTTCTCGGTCTCTCTTTCCCCACTGCTTCTCTCTCTCCTTCTTTCCCCCCTCTTCCTTCACTCGCACCCCCCACCGTATCCGTCTCCCCGACCCCACCAAGTCTTCCTCTGTCCCCCCTCTCTCTTCCTCCTCCTCATGTCGGTGATAGGGAGCCCGGGCCCTCTCTGAAAATGCGAGCTGGAGGTGACGTTAAGTGTGAAAGCACCAAGGTGTGAACCGGGAGAAGAGGCGGTGGAGGGGGTGGGCGGCAGGTAGAGGGTCAAAGGGGGCACTGGCTCTCAGAGAGGTGAGAAGGGGCGGGGAGCAGCCTGAGGACAAAAACAACACCGGAGCAAGAGGCAGACGCTCTGCGGGGAGCCTGGTGTTGTAAAATGAAGAAACGCACACTTCTTAGCACAACAAAGCAGCGAAGGGCGCCTTTCACTAGAGCCAAGAACCAGACCCATCGCGAACAAACAGCAGCCACCTGAGAAACCAGCGGTGTGATGAAAACAACAAAGGACAGAGACAGACGACTGCCGCCGAAACCTGGAACTACAACTTACACCTTTAACAAAAGGCAATTCCTGATGCAAGCACCACACGCCAGAACACTATAAATATATAAATCTCCCATCAATGCACACCTGAGAGTGAATAAAAAGATGAGCAGTAAACTAAGGCAGTGACTGACAGACACTAAGCATGGGCGTCCGCTGGGGGGCAAGGAGGGGCGCTCCAGGGGGGCAAGCGCCCCTCCTTGCCCCCTGCAGACGCCCATGCCTGTTGCACTAGTGATAGATAGCAGCGGCCCTGAGTAAAAGGATATCTCCTCTGTCTCCTTTACCCGTCTTCCACTAATGCCTGATAATCACTACAGTCTTGAAACAGGCTCTGTATCTGATGCTTTTTGGGAGTTTTATTCAGCGCTAACTCAGCCCAAGGGCATTGGAGCACTCCTTTACATGAGCACCAATTACATTACACAGGGTCAGATTTAATTTTTTTGTTTTTAGGCACATGGATATGGTGATTTGCCCTCGGGACTTTGAGTCAACATCGGGAGCCAGTAAATGTTTGAACTAATGGAGCCACTTGTAGCTCCACAAAGGTTTTTTTTATTATTGAGAGGTAATGCGAGGGTGACACCAGCTGTGTTCTTGAATACTTCTTTTTAATGAACACTCATCAAAATGTTTCTAGGTGTAGTTTGATTACTTATTACTAAAATATGTAGATAAAAATTATGACTTACATATTAACAGCGTTTTCTGTCACAGGCTCGGACTTCGTAGCACTATATGTACACATGCCACTATTCCCCACTGCGCCAACTAGGTTTCAGTCTTGTGATTTTCTGGCAGGACCACTGAAATTATGTAATTCTGTGGAATTTTCCACATAATTATGGATTTGCCGCATTTGTAACTTAATGAGTCATCTTCTGCATAATCTGCAAATTTTAACAAAAAAAAATGTTTCTAGCTCAAACGGATTAAAAGGCATTAAAAATGTAGCGATGTGTTGCCACACAGTGGGCAGCCCTTCACAAAAGGTGATCAGTCACCTTTCAGTTGCTTATTGGTGTATTTTGGTGGTAAACTGGTACTAATGAAGTGAAATATTTGCCTAGACAGTATTTACATGTGTACAAGTGGAAACATAATGAAATACTATCATAAAAGGTGCCACATGAAGTCGTAATTATTCACATTTTCTTGCAACATAATTTATTTAACCCTGCCGCATAACTTTGGTTCTTTCCTGCTGCATAATTCTAGTGGTGCTGCTTTCTGGTCTCACACACAAACATTTGCCTTGATTGCATTACGCAACTGAGGTTTCATAGTGAAATTGATTACTTTAACTTGCATTTATTTTCCATTTAACATGTGCACATTTTTTTGAAAGCAGTTACCTGAAGGTTAGGAAAACAGCAAACCTATTACGGAATACATTGCTCTTTTTAGCCACATCCTTGACCCTGCCATCCCACTCACTGACCCCTGCCTCAGGGCATCCAGGATCACAGTTCATAATATGTGTTAAAGGCCTTCAGCTTCTGTATATAAAACAAGATTGCCTGGAAATGCGCCAAATGAATAAAGTTGCGCTTCCAGGCCTTCCTCATTTGCAAGTACTTCAAGAGCCATTTGTGCCCCCCTGGAAATGCAGCCAGGGCCCCACAGTTTGAAGAACTCTGCCCTGGAGCAACCCTACCTAGGGCACCCTCACACTGTCTGAGAGCCAGTCTGGATAACCAATCCAAGTCTTGGTCCTCTGGCGCCTGCCGCATCCTCCAACCCCAAAGGAACAATGGGGCCTATTACGATGGCGGTCGGAAAACCTCCCCGACCGCCATGGTAGCGGGAAAAGACCGCCCGCATGGACCGCGACATCACCGCCGGTCGAATTACGATGACCCGCGGTCGAAATCCGACCGCGGCGGTCGGATCGCGGGCCTTAACATTGCGGCGGTTGCTGCTGCCCGCAGCACCGCCGCAATGTCCAAAGGAGAATGTCCTGCATTTCCCTGCACTGCGTGGCAGGCACTGCTCAGTGCCTGCCACCTGGTACAGGGAAATGTAGGGGGGGACCATGGGTACCCCCCAGTGCACCCACACCCCCCAAAACATCTCCGCATGCCTTTCCATGGCAGTCTGACCGCTGAGGAAAGGCTGGCTACTGCCGGCATCATAATCGTGCCGGTGGAGCCTGCTCTGCACCGCCACCATTATCCCGGTCCTGCTCCGTCCGCCAGGCAGGAGTGCGGATGGCAACCGGCGGAAAAGCGGCGGTCGGAATTTCCCACCGCCGCGGTCACCACCGCCATCCTAATCTGACCGGCGGTTTTCTGGCTTGCGATCGCGGTTGGATGTCCACCGCCGGCCTGGCGGCGGACATCCGACCGCCATCGTAATAGACCCCAATGTTCCAAAAACTCCAGTGCACATGTGTAGAGTGCCGTGGGAGCAACCCTCCCAACTCCGCAAATTGCAGCTTCTATAAAGAATGCTGCAAGCACCACCTAGGATGGTCTCAATGACACTGTTATTGTATGTGTAGTATTTCTGTTAATCGCCAAGGGTGACCTTGAAGTGTCATTGCTCACCCTGCCCCCAATACGACAAAAGGCACTTGTTATACTTGACAGAACCTGCAAAACAGAAAGAAAGGTAGAAGCACGGCAAGCATCAAAACACTGCTCCCTTGAGAAAGCAGAGTAACTACCTTAACCTGACAGAAATATGCACCACCTCTCAAAAGAGGGCTGGGTAGGTGGGTGAAAGCAAGCAATTCTGCCCACAGCACCCCCGTCCTGTGCTGAGTTTCTGTGGTGGTGCGGGGTGCCAACAGCATTTTCAGGTGAGGCATGGCAGGCACAAGGCCGAACCCCAGCATCATGTGTCTTTTGTTAAAGCCACACCTGCAGCTATGCCTATTGCCACTAAGCACAATCACAAGACCACCCATGGCCCAGTGGGACAGGGCTATCCAACAGGGTGGACCACTCCCCCTTCCATAACAGGGAACAGGGTGGGCCACTCCCCCCTCTATAACAGGGAATGTTTGCCGAGTAGCCGTCCATCTTGCAAAGATCCCAGTCTCTCCATGGCCCCATACATTTCGGTTCGCCCCACTGGGGGTGAGTCTCGGGACAAAGTGAGGGGACATGTTCAGGGCCCTCAGTTACCTAGCTACCAGAATAAACATGATACACTCCAAACAACCACCCTTCTTCCCCCCTTTACCACCGTGACAGTCTGAGACAATACACATTGATTTTGGTTAGAGATATCACAATATCTGGCTGTATTTTATTTAACAAAACAAACAGAACAGAACTGCATATCTTACAGAGACATCACACCTCAAAATATTTACATGTTTTTTTCCATAGATCCCCCCAGAGTTTAACATAGTCAGCTAGACATCGAGTCACCTGTCCCCACTGCTTCCCTTTGAGGAACATTCTGTGGGTTCATAGTTGGTGCACACCGGTGCTCCCTGGCACATCTGCATCTTTAGGCAGGTAGCTCTCCAACAGGACTTCCCCCCACAATGCACAACTCAAGATTATTGCTCCTACAGAAAAATCTTTGCATTCCTAACTCTACCAGCGGACAACCACCTCTAACATGAAGTTCTTGATCTTAAAAAACAATGCAGGAGGCCTGATAATTCCAGAGCAACCCTATCAGGGCACCTCCACACCATCGGAGAGCCAGTCCGGGCAACTAGTAATTTCTTGGTCATGTGGCACAGACCACATCCTGCAAACCCCAAAGAGCCAATGACCCAAAAGTGCCAATGAGCAAACATAGAGGTGGGTAAAGGGCTGTGGGAGCGACTGTCCCAACTCCACTGGTTCTATAACAAATGCTGCAAGCTCCCCCTTTGAGGTCCCAATGACAACGTTATTGAATGTGTAGTATTTCTGTGAAATGCCAGGGGTCACCTTGTAGTGCCCTCACCAACCACAAACTCATCCCGCCACAGGCCAGGATGACTTACCGACCATCTGGACCCCCCACCAACTGCATGAGACACTGGCACATAAAGGAGAAGAGGTTATTTTTGAAGTTAGCGTTTCCCTCTGGAGACAGGTACACCCCATCATGGAGAAAAAACTTTTGACTTGTGAGACAACCAAGGTGATGCAATCCAAACTAGGTGACTTCAGGAGCTGCCAGAGCCTTCCATTCAAGCGCTTGGAGAATTCATTCAGTGCCCGCACAGAAGGCCCCCGTGTCAGGACAGCCTTGGCATAATATGAGATGACACTATCATAGCTTCAGAGAAAAAAATGGTGGCAGAAGCCCCCTTGGTACCAATTTCACAACCGCTCTCCTGAGATCCTTGACTCTGAGTCCTCCTTGACCACACCTCCTCATGCTTAATCTGTTAGATATGGCACATTCGACAAAACTGCCCATTCGGAAACCGCCAATTTAGTGAGCCCGCTGGATAAAAGGGTGGCCCAACGCTAACACTTCCTGAGCAAACATAGCACCTGATGCACAAAGAGTATGGGAGGAAGAGCATAACATTAGACTGGCTGCAGTTAAGACCATGTTCAAGCGCACATATTGCTTATCCAGACTTTCATCTTCCAATATTTTGTACCATATGTCCTTCCAAACCTGCTCCCATTGTGTATGTGGCTGCCCCTATGTGAAATGAGTTGGCACTAAAAATAGATGCATTGACCCTTGTGCTGCTAGAGACATCCTTAACACCCTTGTAAATTAAAATCTAGAGAGAGGGAAGACATCTGTGTGTATAGAAGTCTATTTTGGATCATGCCACTAACTCCCCCACCCTGAAAGCCCAGTAAAACACTAAGCAAAATGCTGCCCAAACAGCTGGAACTAAAATTCTGAGTGGTACGTCTGGCTGCTTAGAGACAACAGTAGTTTATCTCTGTACATCGATTGGTCTTCTTAAGCCCTGGTGACTCCTCTCTACCATTTGCCAACCAGGGGTGGCTGGTATTAATAGTCGTGATGGGCGTCGAACTACTAGCTAGCCTGAGGGGGGAAATGAAACAGAATGAGATAAAACATCAAGCAGCTGGAAAGAAATGTCTACTTGCTGCTCGGTGTTAAAGTGGACTGAATATTTGTGGTTTTTTTCTTGGAGGGTGGGAGGGGTTTCAAGATGACTGCCAGCGCATGTGCTGGGGTGGAGGAGATCTTCTTTGCCCTGAAGGCACCATCCACCTTTGTGATGTCATAGTGCAGAGTGCTTTAAATTTCAACTGTGTCCATAGGGTTTCAATTTGAGCATCTATGTAATGAAGGGCCCCGAGGGAAGTGACAATTCACAGACTAGTCTTCCTCGGGGGAAATTCATGAAGGGAGCAAGGCCAGACAGGGGAGAGGTAGGTTTGGAAGGAAGGGGGGGTTTGGGTGTAGACATAAAGGGGTCAGGAGAGGCGTGTTCGGCCTCTTTCTGACTCCTGAGCACCAATGAGGTGAGGCGCATTGAAAGAAAAGTTCCACCCAGCCACCCTGAAAAATTTGGGTTTGGGATGGGGGATCATGTCTATAGCTATTGCCAGTATAGGACAGGTTGCAAAGGTGTAGACGGTATTTTGGGGGTTGGAGAGTCACATGCAGGCGGATCCACCTCTTGGGGGGGAGAGTGGAGCACATGCAAAGTGAGACAGTGTCCTTGATTTTTCGAACACGTCAAAGAGTTTTCAGTGGGGGATTTTTGGGAAGGGAAGTGAAAGAGAGTTTGAGGAATGGAAGGAGGTCAGGGAGTGAAAGAGGGAAAGAATGGAGCAAGGTATGGGGCATTGGAGTGAAAGCTTGATGAGAACTGTTCGGTGAAAGAGGGAATGACAGATTACAGATGTTTTTATGTTATTTAAATGTTATGCTATGACTGATTAAATGTTTTGCAGCCCTGTCCTAATAAATGGCCTTTTACACTAAATGATGGTATGGCGTATGATTATTGCATGATGGCCCAGGGCTGAGTTAACTCAACTCAATTCAATTAAATGGCCGGGGGCCAGGCAAGCCTTCAGCAGGCAACGTAGGGGTGGGTGGCACCGACTTGTTGTCCATCCTCAAAGAAGGTGGGCTGAAGGAGAACTCCAGCTGCTCTTTTCCATGGTAACAAAATTCCGGGCTGGTGTAAGGTACGTGTGTTTTAAACACTGCAGCTACAGTTTATTAGTTTGGAAATAAAATCAGAAGAGGTTAAAAAAGTAAGGCTGACTTGCTTATTTCTTCTTGGTGCAGATGGCCCCAGTAAATTTACTGCAAACGTTTTTGCTGCTGTTTTCTGAAGAATTGTCTTAGAAACTTTTCCTTTGTTAAACATAAATCTTTGCGTTAATATGAAAGCACAGAAACCTGGCCTTTGGTTTAACGGTCTTAAAAATGAGGGCTTCTTGTCTACGTTTTGAAAATATGATGGCACTCACTGGCGGCTCCTCGCCTAAGGCGGAGGAGCTTTGCCCCACTAAGCAGGTCAAAAAAGGAAAAAATTAAAAGATAATAACTCACTGTTATTATCATTTTATTTTACCCCTTGCTCAGCTGGGTAGAGGCGGGGCTGCTCTGCTCACAGAGCAGAGCAGGGGAGTAGTGGTTTGCCCACTCGAAGTGCGCATGAGGCTTTGGCTGGCTGTCTTGGGCCAGCCAAACTGTCATGGACACTGTTGGACTTGGCCCTTTTTGCAGGGTCATCCCTGAACTCTTTGCCTTCCTCCTGTACTTTTTCTGACCTGTTTTTGTTGGTTTTATGACTCTGGGCACTTTACCACTGCTGATCAATGCTAAAGTGCATATGCTCTCTATGATAAATTGATGTATGGATTAGTGACTCCATGTTTGGCCTATTTGATTCACTGTCAGACCCTAGTACAGTGCACTGGTTGTGCCCAGGGTGTGTGACTCAAATGCTGCTGGTGGGCTTGCAGCACTGGTTGTGCCACCCACAGAAGCAGCCTGTAAAGTGTGTCTCAGGCCTGCCATTGCAGAGCCTGTGTGCAGTTTGGTACTGCCATGTTGACTGGGCAAGTGCACCCACTTGCCAGTCCCTAAACCTTCCCTTTTCTTCATATCAGACACCCCTATGGTAGGCCCAAGGGCAGGGTGCATTGTAAGTATAAGGTAGGACATGCCCTGGTGTGTGTGGCATGTCCTAATAGTGAATTACAGCCATTTTTGTTTTTCACTATTGCAAGGCTACCTGTTCCCCATAGGCCAGAATGGGCAGTTTGATTATAACATCCTATAATCCTAACTGACTCAGGGAACTAGGTAGAAATTCGAGTTTAGTATGCCTGAACTCAGAATGATAAAATACATCTTTTAGTGAAGTTGGTTTTAACATTCTGTGTTTGAAAATACCACTTTTAGAAAGTAGGTATTTTCTTGCCTAACTATCCAAGCCTGCCTCTGCTAGGTTGAGTATTCCTTGTCTGGAGTTTGAGTGACAGGGGCTGGGGGATTCCAGGAGACAGGGTGAATCAGCACAGTGCTGAATAGAGAGATCTCCATGTAGAGTGGTGGGAGGCGTTGCACCTGGGGTCTGAATAGGGCTGTGCCTTCCCTCCACAATGCTGGCTCCACCTCCTGTGGTGCGTCTGATGTCCCTGGCCTACACTGTCAAAGGAAAGAAGGAGTCCTGTAAACAAAGTGCTCCAGGACTGACCAGAACTGGTTTGGACTAGGCAAAGGCCTCTCTGCCTTCAGAGAACAAAGAGAATATGAGTATAAAAGGGGGACTCAGACCCCAGAACTTTAGATCACTACTGGGAAACAAGAAGAACCTTTGCTGAGGAGAGGAACCAGAGAAACTGAAGGAGGAGACTATCCCTATGCTGTGTGCTGTTTGAGGGATTGGCCTGCAATGGTTGCCTGATTGCCAAAGAAAGGAGAAAGGAACTTTGTGCCTACTTTCATCATCTTGCAGAAAATCTCCAAGGGCTTGAAGATTGAGCTTGCCTCCTGCTGAAGTCTCACGGATACAAGACTTCACCAAACAGCTCCCCTGAATTCCCTTGCTGGGTATTTGAAGTGCCTACTGTTGTGTTGGGCCTTCTGAGAGACTGCGTGTCACTGGGAGCTGGAAGTGCGACTCACGAAGAAGAAGCGTGTTGCCGCCGCAGCAGTTGTCGTCGCATCGCCGAGAAAGCGTGCCGCCGCTGCCGCTGTCGCCATCGCATCACCGAAGCGCCTCGCATCACCGGGAAGAGTGTCGCCGTCGCAGCAGACGCCGTCGCATCATCGGAGAAGCGTGTCGCAGGGCCTGTCGCGGCTCAGCAAATTCACTGAGTCGCCGCACGGCCGTCGGGCGTGCACGCATCGCCCCCTTCGTGTCGCATCGAGAGGAAGGCGCCATTTTGTTTCATTGCACCGGGTCGTCATCGCATCGAGGCGCTGCTCGTCGCATCGCCACAGAAGCGCAGTAAGAAACCGACGCATCACCTCCCCACGCAGTGAAGAACCGACGCATCACCTCCTCTCCGGTAAGGAACCGACGCATCACCGTCCCCTACGCAGCAGTAGAGAACCGACGCATCACCTCCCCCTGAGCAAGGAACCGATGCATCACCGTTCTTGTGTGTAAGGAACCGACGCATCACCTTCCCTGCAACTCTTTTGTTTGTATCGCGTTACGCATCCACAGGTACATTGAATGTAGAGTGTCGCATTTATCACCTGCATTTGAACTGAACTATTTTCTACCATTGACAGTCATATTTTTCGTATTGTATTGTGGTTTTTTGTCGTTTTGGGTCTTGTGGTAAGTCTACTTGTGTGGTGTCCATCTGTAGTGTTGTCACTGTATTACTGTATGTATTCACAAATGCTTTACACACTGCCTCTGAGATAAGCCTGCCTGCTCGTGCCAAGCTACCAAGGGGGTGAGCAGGGGTTATTTTAGGAGTGTACCCCCTTACCCTGACTAGACGCAAGGGTCCCTATTTGGTCAAAGGTACCTACCTCTGCCAACTAGAGACCCCCAGTTCCAACATTGGTGGTCAGCGGTGGGATTCTGGACTTGCATTTGTGACTCATGTACAGTAATTGGTGTACACTACTTGTGAGTGCCGACCAAACGCAACCACATACTATTTTTCCCTGTTTCCCTTTGGACTTTGGTTTTTGAAACTCTGGTTAGTTGTTGCACCTGTTGGGCCTTGTCAAAATGGAAGTCAACTTTTGGCACCTGTACATCTACAAGATAAAGGAACTGAAAGTGTTTTGCAAGGAGAGGGGGCTACCTGTGAAGAGGAGATCCACAAGGCAGGATCTTGAGGCAGCCCTGCATAGCTATGAGGTGCTACGCTGGGAAGCAACACTAGCAGATGACTCTGAGGAGGAATCTGAGGGGGAGGATCCCCAGCCAAAAATGCCAAGAGGGCAGTGGACCTGAGGAGGAAACATTTTGGGAAAGATTGGCTCGTGAAGAGAGGAATCGGATTCGTGCTCGTGACCGGAGGCTGAGGCAGCTAGACCGGGAGTGCGAGGAGATAGAGCGAGCCTTAGCTGAAAAAGAAATGTGTGAAGCTCAAGAAGTGAGCTTGGCTGAGTTGGAGGTGGAGTCCAGCTCAGATGGTGGCAGCAAAATTGAATTAGCTAGTGCTGAGGGAGCAGTACACACACCCAGAGATGTGGCGCCTGACTTGAAGGAGGGGGTTAATATACACCAGGAGGTTCAAGGAAATGAGGTAGCTCCAGTGGTGCGCAGTGTCCCTGAGGTGGATTGGGGAACTGGCACAGGGGTTCATAGTCCTAGTGGTGGGAGGGACACTCTACTGACTCTAGATGGGAGGTGCAGGGAGAGGGGTTCCCCCATGGTTGAAGTCCTGGTGTGTGAGTGTGGAGACCGCCCAGAAGAGTGTGGGTTGAGTGACAGAGACAGTCAGATACTGTCTTGCCAGTCTCAGGAGAGTGGTGTGGGGTACATGTGCAAGGCACTGGATGGTGAGGTGAAGGATAGTTTGGTGGGACTGTGTGATCCAATTGAGGGAGAGCATATTGTAAGTCCCTATTTTCCAGAGCTATGCCACCACCTGGTGGAGTGTGAGTTCTCTGACCCCAGGAGCTCACAATGGAGGCAGACCTTTGGTGGATTCCAGAGGGTCTGAAGAGGCATTGGGGAGTGACCCTAAGAGGAGTGGCTCAGGTGTCTTCCAACCCAGAGTGGTGGGAGAGGTTCAGTGTAGCCCAGCTAGGTCTCAGTGTAGTGGGAGGGGTGTAGGGGCTCACGTCCTGTCTCTGCGGAGAAGGAGTGAGTGTGGGACTGCGTGTCCCAAGGTGCCCGAAACCCAGTCTCAGGGCCTGGAGGGTTCCTTAAGGGAACACCAGGTTGGGGGCCTAGACTGTACTGGTAGGCCATTTGAGGGGGATCTCCCAGGGTCTAGAGAACCTGGAGCATCTGTAAATGGAGCTCCAGTGGTTCTGGTGTCTGGCGGTGCCGCTCCAGTTGGGAGGGTGCAGAAGTCCAGATTGAGGGGTGAGAGGGGGATGTGTTCCCCAGTGGGAGAGCCAGTGGGTCAGGGGCCAGCCAGAAGGGCTGAGCCTCCTAAGAGTGACTATGGGGACACCACTTCTGTTTTGGGGGGTCTTCACGCACTGTCAGGTAGACAGAGGTCGGGAGATCAGCACCAGGCAGACTGTCACACAACGCATGAGAGATGTGTTACCCTCTGGGGGGGCATGCGTGCTCCCCAGGAAGTCCTGGTGCGCCAGGCAGATTCTTACACAACTCTAGAGGAGTGTGTTTCCCTTGGGGGTGGTTGGTGTACCCCCCTGGAAGTCCTGGGTTGCCAGGCACAGGTCCAGCCTAAGGGTACAGACCCTGGGTTGAAGGGCCAGGTTCAGGGTGTCCCCCCTGACCTGGAGGAAGGGGCAGCTGCTAACAGTGCCCCTAACAGTTTGTCTTCTGGGGGCACCACTCCAGGTGGGAGGGTGCAGGGCCCCAGTAAGGGGGACGGGGAGAGGACAGCCTCACCCCTGGCCTCTGCCCAGTCTAAGGGTACAGACCCTATGCTGGGATCCCAGTTGCAGGATAGAACCCCTGAACTGGTGGGCGAATTGTGCAGGACGCCTGCCACAGTTGCCCTGACAATTCTGGAAGGGGGTACCACTCCAGGTGGGAGGGTGCAGAGCCCCGAGGAGGAGGACCGGGTGTGGGAAAGCCCACCCCAGTCTCCGGTACAGCCGCCGGGTACAGGCCCGGGGCTGGTGGGTCAGTGTCAGGATGTCATACCTGACCTGACAGGAGGGAGAGTGGACAAAGGGTGCCAGGCACCTGGGGCTACTGCCCCCGCTCTCTGACGCCCCAGTGGTTTGAGAGCCCTGAGAGGCATAAGGCCTGGGTCTCATCACTGACAGCTGTCAGTGACCACTGTGGCTTGCTGTCCTGGTGGACAGAGTGTTCCCTGGGGGGGGGACAGGAGTCGCACCACAGGGGTGGACTGGGCCACACCTCTGTGTTGGCCATGAGCTTACTGTCTGTCTGTTGGGACACACCTGTGAGAAAGCTAAGGCTAGGTGCTGCACAGATGGTGTCCACAGGTGAGGAGAAGGGTTCCCCATGGGTTAGCTTGGTGGGCCCTGAGAGTATGGACCGAGGGATCCAAATAGGTTCAGATTGGCGTAGAACTGGAATATGCCCCTGCTGTTGCGGGCCAGGGTCCAGGTTCTATCGCCCAAAGCAGGGAAGCCCATCAAGGTAGTGATTGGTCTACCCTGCGTTTTGGCTGGAAGGGGGTTGTGTTGGACTTGGCCTTTTTGCAGGGTCATCCCTGAACTTTTGCCTTCCTCCTGTACTTTTTCTGACCTGGTTTTGTTGGTTTTATGACTCTGGGCACTTTACCACTGCTAAAGTGCATATGCTCTCTATGATAAATTGATGTATGGATTAGTGACTCCATGTTTGGCCTATTTGATTCGCTGTCAGACCCTAGTACAGTGCACTGGTTGTGCCCAGGGCATGTGACTCAAATGCTGCTGGTGGGCTTGCAGCACTGGTTGTGCCACCCACAGAAGCAGCCTGTAAAGTGTGTCTCAGGCCTGCCATTGCAGAGCCTGTGTGCAGTCTGGTACTGCTATGTTGACTGGGCAAGTGCACCCACTTGCCAGTCCCTAAACCTTCCCTTTTCTTCATATCAGACACCCCTATGGTAGGCCCAAGGGCAGGGTGCATTGTAAGTATAAGGTAGGAAATGCCCTGGTGTGTGTGGCATGTCCTAATAGTGAATTACAGCCATTTTCGTTTTTCACTATTGCAAGGCTACCTGTTCCCCATAGGCCAGAATGGGCAGTTTGATTATAACATCCTATAATGCTAACTGACTCAGGGAACTAGATAGAAATTCGAGTTTATTATGCCTGAACTCAGAATGATAAAATACATCTTTTTGTGAAGTTGGTTTTAACATTCTGTGTTTGAAAATACCACTTTTAGAAAGTAGGTATTTTCTTGCCTAACTATCCAAGCCTGCCTCTGCTAGGTTGTGTATTCCTTGTCTGGAGTTTGAGTGACAGGGGCTGGGGGATTCCAGGAGACAGGGTGAGTCAGCACAGTGCTGAATAGAGAGATCTCCATGTAGAGTGGTGGGAGGAGTTGCACCTGGGGGTCTGAATAGGGCTGTGCCTTCCCTCCACAATGCTGGCTCCACCTCCTGTGGTGCGTCTGATGTCCCTGGCCTACACTGTCAAAGGAAAGAAGGAGTCCTGTAAACAAAGTGCTCCAGGACTGACCAGAACTGGTTTGGACTAGGCAAAGGCCTCTCTGCCTTCAGAGAACAAAGAGAATATGAGTATAAAAGGGGGACCCAGACCCCAGAACTTTAGATCACTTCTGGGAAACAAGAAGAACCTTTGCTGAGGAGAGGAACCAGAGAAACTGAAGGAGGAGACTATCCCTATGCTGTGTGCTGTTTGAGGGATTGGCCTGCAGTGGTTGCCTGATTGCCAAAGAAAGGAGAAAGGAACTTTGTGTCTACTTTCATCATCTTGCAGAAAATCTCCAAGGGTTTGAAGATTGAGCTTGTCTCCTGCTGAAGTCTCACAGATACAAGACTTCACCAACCAGCTCCCCTGAATTCCCTTGCTGGGAATTTGAAGTGCCTACTGTTGTGTTGGGCCTTCTGAGAGACTGCGTGTCGCTGGGAGCTGGAAGTGCGACTCACGAAGAAGAAGCGTGTCGCCGCCGCAGCAGTTGTCGTCACATCGCCAAGAAAGCATGCCGCCGCTGCCGCTGTCTCCATCGCATCACCGAAGCGCCTCGCATCACCGGAGAAGAGTGTTGCTGTTGCAGCAGACGCGTCGCATCATCGGAGAAGCGTGTCGCAGGGCCTGTCGCGGCTCAGAAGATTCACTGAGTCGCCGCACGGCCGTCGGGCGTGCACGCATCGCCCCCTTCGTTGTCGCATCGAGAGGAAGACACCATTTTGTTTCATTGCACCGGGCCGTCATCGCATCGAGGCGCTGCTAGTCGCATCACCACAGAAGCGCAGTAAGAAACCGACGCTTCACCTCTCCACGCAGTGAAGAACCAACGCATCATCTCCTCTCCGGTAAGGAACCGACGCATCACCGTCCCCTACGCAGCAGTAGGGAACCGACGCATCACCTCCCCCGGAGCAAGGAACCGATGCATCACTGTTCTTGCGTGTAAGGAACCGACGCATCACCTTCCCTGCAACTCTTTTGTTTGTATCGCGTTACGCATCCACAGGTACATTGAACGTAGAGTGTCGCATTTATCACCTGCATTTGAACTGAACTATTTTCTACCATTGACAGTCATATTTTTCGTATTGTATTGTGGATTTTTGTCGTTTTGGGTCTTGTGTTAAGTCTATATAAAAATACTTATTTTTATACTACAACTTGTGTGGTGTCCATCTGTAGTGTTGTCACTGTATTACTGTATGTATTCACAAATACTTTACACACTGCCTCTGAGATAAGCCTGCCTGCTCGTGCCAAGCTACCAAGGGGGTGAGCAGGGGTTATTTTGGGAGTGTACCCCCTTACCCTGACTAGCGCAAGGGTCCCTATTTGGTCAAAGGTACCTACCTCTGCCAACTAGAGACCCCCAGTTCTAACAGACACTTTACATGTTCTCCATGCAGGCTGCATTACAGCCTGCATGGAGAACATCCCAGCCTCCCATCCTTTGGCTGAGCGCCCACCCACAGTGCTTAGACAAATCGCAACGCTGCATTACAGCGTTGTTACTGGCTATCGGGAGGCTGGGAACCGGGTGCTTCCTGCTTCCTGCTACTTCCTGCTTCCTGCTCTGGAAACGGGCAGAAGAAAACCCAGAGGAAGCCGCGGCGACGGCGGCCATCAGCGGCAGATAGGTAGGTGAGTATTTTAATTTTTAATTCATTCCCCCGCGACCCGTATTTTAATTTTAAATTCATCCCCCCACCCCGCGACCCAACCACCAACGCCTTAAGATGCCATCCGCTACTGATAGCAGTATGCAAGCCATCAAAACACAGCACGAACATGTCAAGCACTTGCAAGTCTACATCACAGTGCCTCTCCATTGTGCCCCTAACAGTTGGCTGCTTCAGGGCCCAAGTCCCTTTACATGTAATTTTTTTTATCTCTCTTTGTCTACGGACTACTCCTTAGTATTTCTAGGATCATTAACTGGCAGTGTGTGCAGGGAGTCCAGCGAGATCAAGCTGAATATATATGTACCTGTGTATCTCCTTAAAGCCAGGTTTCCTTTCCAATGTGGTACTTGTATTAACTGGCACCTTCATTGTCAAAAGTAAGAGCAGCATGTATCAATTTGTATAGAGAGAGTACTGTTAGTTTTCAGGCAGGTAGGTAGGTGGCTTGTGCATGTGCCAGTAGCACTTTGCATTATGGGACTTGTGGTTTTCATATTCTCCATGCTTAATGTGTGCCTACAAGACCTAAAGTGCAATGGGCTAGTGGTAAAAACCCACGACAGCTTAAATGTGTCATACACTCAATGAGGCCCTTTGAAAATATGTTTGCATTGAGAATGGGTAAGAAATATGTTCAACAATTGTGAATTGTATTAAATGTGCATTAGAGTGGTATGTATCCATATAATTGGCTTCTCACCAGTGAATGAGTTTTACATATAACGTTTGCTGCCTCTGGTTTGCAGCTTCAAAACACTGTACTAACTGGTATTGCCATTGTCTCATTCTCATTTTATTATCCTAACGAGAACAAGTCTTTCTAAGTTTTTCCCACTGTAAATTTGTACCTGTGACCAGCAGGTTCTGTTCAAAATTCTACTGCAGATGCTTCCGTGGGTTCAGAGACACCAGAAGAAGTTTTGTTGGGGAGCAGGGGGCTAATGGCGGGTGACTATGAGCCACATAGCGCATTTTTGGGGTTCCATTTTATATTCTCTTCCCCTAAATCAGATCATTTTAAAAGCTCATCAAGTGTGATTACTATTCATATTGTATTTGATTTCTAATGCCTTTACCAACTCCTGCAGTAAGCCTTGACAGCTCTCTATTGCAACTTTTGAGAGACAAGTTTAGAAAATGTGGTTTCGAAATGGAATGAAATAATCTTAAACTTTGACTCACCAATGGTATTTATTGTGAATAAGGCCAAGTATCTACATTCTGCCTGCCACAGGACCTGGTCCAGTGGGCTTTAGCCACGGAACTAGGATACTTGACATATGATCTCAGATTTACCACTTCACCTAAAGATGCTGAAAATAAACAATGTTTTCCAAAGGTGGGCAAGGCCCACTATGCAGTTATTTATTTCCCTGACGAGGGCCTTCAGCCTTGGCGTCAGAATCATAGGCAGCTAAATTCTGGTCTAGTGGACTAATTGGTAATGGGGAACCAGGAGACAGTTTTTAACACAGCCCTCCCCTTTGGCCAAATTGTGTGCTCTTAAGTAGCCATATTTGCACTTTTTCTGCTCCTTTTTAGGCACGATTGGGAGTATTTAGACTCAATGTAAAAGCTTCAAGCAAATGTGTGGTTAAATCATGGACTGGATATTACCTGGGGGCTAGAGAAGTGCCCAGTCTCATTGTATATTCACCAAAATGCAATATGGTGGTGAATGTAGCAAGTAGTAGTGTGCTACTGCCTCTGCTCTACTACGTTAACAGACTGGGCAGATCATACTCTCTTTGTGCCTCTGTCACCTCATCTGACAATATTTCAGCACTTTGAAACATGATTAATGGAAGAAAAAAGCACTATGGCCATGCTTCCAGGGCAGGTCTCCCGCATGGTTTTCATTCACACATTAAGGGCGGTTTATCAGCAGGTGGCTGGTTCTGCATCTCTGAAGCTGAGCTTTGTCCTTGAGCTGCATGGTGCAGGACCCCTTGTGTGCTTCAGCTCCTCCCTCCAGCCACTTATAGGCACCTCTTTTACAGCTCATAAAGGGCTAAGAGAGTGAGAATCATTTATCCTTTGAGAGCATTAAAAGTGGTAGGGAACCAAAATGCGGGACAATTGGCGTCATGCAGTGCCTCTGTGTGGGCAAAGGGATGGGAGCCTCAATTGCAAGAAACACTGAGAAATGCGGGGACAGCTGGCCACTGTACATGGAGGCCTCACTTACCCTAGGCCAATCACCAAACCCAGAAGGCCAGCAGAGCTGGACAGTGAAGGATCTTGTAAGAGAAGCAACAGTAGGCTGTGGCATTTAAAAGTGCTTGCACTAAAGCCGCCTGGGCTCTCCTAGAGCCATGTGAGCAACAGTCACTGCCTACTGAGCTGCCCCACGGTGCCATTGTTTACCTCTCTTGCCCAGCGTACTGTGGTAAGGCCTTGCCACCTGTGACCTGCACCCTTCAGTCCATTCACAGGCCAACACTACCCCCACACAGGTTCGCCTGGGAACAATGACTCCAGAGTGGTGACCCTATAATGAGGCCTCCAGTTCCCACTGTGTGGCGCCTGTCCGAAGATGCAGGCCTAAGGATGTATAAGACCCAGGGGCCAGACTAGCAGGTACACTGTGCCTTCAGCATGGTGTCCCAACACTGAAGGGTCACTGTGAGTCATGACATGGTCCCCAAAAAATGAACCAGGCTGATAACCACAACAACTACTGCCAGTTCCAAAAGCACTCTCACACAACACTGTGCCCATTCTCTGGTGCCTACATGTCAGACATCCCAGCCAGAGAAAGAGATGCAAGTGCCAAGCTTGACCATAGCCTACATTCTGAACTGGAAGATCAGGCCCACTTTTAGCAGACCATGACAGTATTGTCACTAACAGAAAGAACATTATTCACCCGGCAGTTATGAACTGAGTTTCTAGAGGGGAGGGATTGTTATTACATTGACTATGCAGTACACATCTTGTCACCTATGCATGTTTGTTTTTTAATCACACTCTTGTTCATTATAAGTGTAATGAATAATAGTATGCTAGCAGTAAAAACAATGTCCATTAAACATAATTTGAAGTGTCATTCAGATTTTGTCCAATGGACTGACACTAAATCTAACAGCTTATTCTTCAATAGGTATGTGTTGTATTGGTATTTATACAGCACTTTCCCTTTTCCTTGGGAGTCCTAAAGTGCTTTGTGAATGGTATAGTGCTTCTCATCCCTGGTGGAACTATTTTATCTCCATTCTACAAAGTAGGCATTTTGGAGGGTCACATAATCCACGTGAGGAGTGCTCATGCTCAGAAACTGTCCAATGTACATTTTCATGGTCTCTTTGGCACTGAAGACTTCCAGGAGCTTACCAATGTTTTGTTTTCTCTTTCCATGATGACATGCATTTGTGTTGGAGCCCTTAAGTATGGGGAAAAAGATGTCTGCTGAAGTGGGGACCCTTTTGTCTGTATCATTCCAGGGCCAAGAATTGACTGGCTGTCATTGACTTCTTAGACAAACTTATTAGCTGGTGCCTTGTCTTCTTTGTGAGAAGAGACAGATTTTCACTGATTATCTAAAGGTGAAGATATCTGTGGTAGTACATTGTTTTGGTGTCATTGTTTACATTACCTAAAATGTGCATCCTCACTCTAGTTACTTGTCATCACAATTAATTATTACAAACTAAAGGTACTCAAGGGATGAGTGGAAGCCCTGACTCACTAGTGTCTACACTTATGTGAGCTTCAAAAGTGCAATGGTGAATGCTATGGATGGATCAATCATTTGACACTCTTTAAAAAAAACAATTGTAGTAAATGTATGCTCTAAAATTCACTTTTTGAATCAATTTAAAAAAAAACAATTCTTGCAGGGAGAACTTTCCCCAACCCACACCCAACACCCACCTCTTTCAGTTCAGAGTTGCTCATGTATTATACACAGGTCTAGGTTTCGCTCCACCACTTTTAAAATACACATGTCGCCACTGCTGCCAACCCTTCAAAGTCTTCCAAACGGGGAATGACTCAACCCACTCCTTATGCCCAGCCAGTTTTGCACAAAAGGAAAGGGCTGCCATCTACCTCCTTGTATACGCTGCTGATTGGCCATCCTGCCTAAGTGTATCTAAAAACGCACCCAAGGAAGACTGAGAGAAGGCCTATTTCCAACGCCCTTGACTCACAAATGACAGATATTGCTAAAATGCCCCCTTTTAGTTATGGTGCTATGCTGGCTGCCATAAGGTCTGGTAGGTAGGGCACCAAGCTTGAGATGGTCTGCGAATGGTGTAGGATGCTCTGCTGCTTCCGGGTAGTAAAGCCTAAATTCCTGGAGCTTGTGGTGAGACGAAGCATCAGCAGTGTTATTGAATACCCCATGGACATGCTTTGCTTTTAATGTACTATTGTTTACCAAGTTTAACAAGGTCAGTTCCTTAGGCCGCCTCAGCACCATCTTCCAGCTTGCCTTTTGCTAATTTATGGCATCCACCACCATCATGTTTTCTGCCCAAAAGGCCACCGACCTATTGCGGAGCTGAGCAGACTAAACAGTTAGCCCCACTACTATGGGGAACAGCTAAAAAAATACTATGTTTCTTACCAAACCTGAATTCCACTCACAAGGCCATTGCTGCTCACTGCACCCCAAAGATGGCTCCAAAGCACACGCTCCCCACAGAATCTGTGAACAAACCCAGCTCTGGACTGAATTTGGAGGAGTCCGTCCATACTAAAGACCCATTAAACTACTGCAAAAAGGAGTCCTGCCTAATCTCCATTGACAGCCTCGTCCGATGGTGCCTCCGCTTAAGGCCCACCATAGCCTGTACGATGGATCATGGAGAATAGACACCCAATGGGTATGATTCGGCGTGCAAGTTCAGATGCGCCACCAAGACTTGCAACTTATGGAGCATCACTTTCCTGGCTGCCAGGCAACCTTGTCCTCCTAGAGCCTGCATACCACCACAATGGAGTCCAGTTCGATGCCCAGGAAGGTAATCACTGTGGCTAGGCCACATGTTTTGCCCTGAGGTAGTGGGACCCTGAAGTGCTCGAGCAGATCCACAAAACCTTGGAGATCTTCGCTGCAGTGCGATGAGTTAGGGTGGCAGAGGAAGAGAAAGTCATCAAGATAATGCAAAACCAACTGAGCACCTGTTACTCTCTTAAAAATCCATTCCAAGAAGGAACTTTTCAAAATATGCACAGGAGATCGAGCCCTCCCTTGACATGCATCAATAAAAATAGAATGCACCTTCAAATTAAAATCCCAGCTGATGGAAATCATCAGAGTGGACTGGAAGCAATTGAAATGCTGATTCAAAGTCTGTCTTGGCCAGCAGTACACCAGGACCCAACCTTTGCAACATTGCGATGGCATGATAAAAGGAAGCATGCTTCACTAGCCTCATTAACAGAACTTCCTCTCGGAGATGACAGATTATGTATGAGGTGGAACTTGTCCAGCTCCTTCTTGGCGAGCACACAAAATCCACACTGAAAGGGACAACAACCCAACCTGCTCTCTTTGGTGATTGTTTTTCTAGCCACTGCTTTATTGGCCTGAAGGGAAGGGGATGCCTGCTAAATGGGACAACAGCTACCCCTTCATCTGGATCCGAAAACCATACATGAAGCCCTCATACAGTATTTGCACAACCCCGGGGTTGTTATCCATGTTCAGCCAGAGGGTCAAAGCCTGAATATTTACAGGAGAGTGAACTTTCTCAAAAAGAGATGAGCTGTCACTGCTTTTGCTGGCCCTTCTCCCTTCCTTTTTTAAAACATTTGAATTCTGTGTGTGCTGGTGTGCCACAGAAGGAGCAGTTGTGTTTAAATATGCAAGTTCTAGATGGGCTGGTGCAAGCTTTCTTGTTTTATGCCCTTCTTTCGCCACCCTCAATGTTCCCCAGACACAGACCGAAAGGGCTGATGAATGCTGATCTCTGGCTTTTTGAGCAGCATGTGAATAAGCCAGGCATTCACATTGGTCTGACCCAAATAAAGAATTTTCTTCTTCCTAAATGCCCTGTCGAAACCTTCCAAAAGTTAGTACCAAACTCATCATGAGCACATACTATCCCAGTTTGGTAGGAAGACAATTGGGACCTCAGGTTGGAAAACCTCTTAACCATAACAGCATGAAAAATTATGAAACCCATAACCCAGTTAACCAATGTCTTGTCCACCTTCTGCCTGCGAAGGGTGTGAGAGCAATTTCTTGAGTGTAAACACTTCTTGCAGCAGATATCCTCTTCCCTCACTGGGGTATCCAAATTCAGGTCAAATATTTAAATGAATGCCCCTTTCCAAATTTTCTTCTTCACTTTAATGGACAGGGGGCCTCCCCAACTGATTGCACTTGGACCACACTGAACTCAGATTCATGCTAGGTAAAGGTAATATGGTACCTGCTGCAGCCACCTACGTGACCTTGCATGGCTGTGCTGCTAATGAGGGCTCAGTCCCATCAGCAGGACACTGGATCTTGTCCCTCGAGATGGTTGGCTGCGGCTCTCGCAGGCCCTGCCAATGGGGAATTAGCTTGAGACTGTGTGTGATATGTGCATACAAAGTGAGACAGCTGCAGCTGCCATCTCATGGAATCTTGTAGGGTGATGATGTAATGGAATATGGGAGCGATACAAAAAAGGATGATGGACGGAACGTTTGAGCCAATCAAACACTCACCCCCAGTCAACTGATCTGGGTTTAATCCATCATCATTCTTTAGCTCACTCCACCACCCCAGTTCAGATATGGCCATATGCAAATCAGTCTGACCCTGTGCCTCATGGGAACAGTCCAGCCCGAACTGCCAAGCCATGTCTTCCCTGGACCGGAAACAAGCATCCTAGGACCGGTTTCTGGCATTCCAGCCGTCATCAGCCAGGCTTGCTTGAATCCAGTGGCAAAGTGAGCAAGGGACCCACGTCTGGGCATACCCCCGCCAACTTAGGGCGAAAAAAGCGATACAAAAGGGGATGATGGACGGAACGTTTGAGCCAATCAAACACTCACCCCCAGTCAACTGATCTGGGTTTAATCCATCATCATTCTTTAGCTCACTCCACCATATGGGAGGCCAGGGGAGGTTGGCAATTAGTGGGGAAAGAGCTGTTTGCTTACCATTGTGGCTGGATGAGACCTTCTTGTTTGGAGAATAAATACTTTGTCATCTACACCGTGTGTCCTGCAATCTTTGACAATGAAGCCTGTCACACTGTGGTTGTCCTTGCTCCCCTGCCCCAAACTGTGCTACCAATCCTTTAGCCTGCCACTACACCCCCCATCACCGCAGTGGACAGGCTTCGGATCTTAGACGCCAGGGCAACACATTGCCAGACTAACCACCAAATCCAGTTGTGCCCCTAGGGCGGGTGATGCCTGTTCCCCCCAGAACTAGACCCTGGCCCCGTTATGGTGGCTGCCCTACCAACTGTAGCACAATTGTCACCACTCTGGATGATGCTTGTATTGCCCGCGGACCCTCCCACAGGAAGCAACTAGGACTGCCCTGATCACAATGATTGGCCCTTGGAATGGGCTGCCACACCCATTAACTTTTCTGCCTGACCTTTTCTTGCCCTCTTTGGAACTAGGGGAAATGCTGCCCTCGGAGGGACCTCTGGTCTCCTAGGCTGCTCCAGCACATCCGCCAGTATGAGGTATTCCACTCTGTCTGCTCTGTCTCTACTCAACAGCGATGGGTGCAGTAGCACCAACAAATCATCCATTGAATCCAACTGGCGTATTACTAACTCCATGTCCCTGTCCCTGTCCCTGCTGCTGCTGGATGCCTTCTTGCTAGCCTTTGGGTGCATAGTGTAACACAAAAGGACCCTGAAACACACCCATACAAAAGAAAAAAACAACAATGCTGACCAACAGGCAATGTAGAAACAAGCCCCTCATCCAAAACCACTTACACCCTCTCCTTACCTCGTTTGTCCTGTTACTTGGCCAGCGGCGCGCACCAAGTAGAATTGTATTAAGGTCACTTTATGGAGGGAGGGGATGTTGCTGAAAACCAGCCACCTCGAACAAGGAAATTGCAAAGGAGGTGGGGGAAAAGGTAGGCAAGGTGACCTCACAGGCTAGCAGGGACTACTATAATTGTTCCTCAAGGGCCGCAAACAATGCCTCGGCGACTAAGCACAGAGATTTTTGCTTTTTTTTATCAATCTACTTTTACACATTATGGGCCAAATTTATGAGCCTAGTTGCATTGCTCTTGTACCATACAACATGGTGCAAGAGTGATGCAGGTCCAAAATGAGATTTATGAAGCCACGTAAGGCCACTTTGCATGGCCCTGAGTGACTTCATAAATTTGGAGCAACGCAGCACAAATCACTGTGTTGCATAACTCTGACCTGGAAACGCGTTCCATGGGTGTTTCGTGGGTGTTACCACGCAACTCCCATGGTTTTTGACACATTCACAGATTTACCAAAAGTGGTAGACCTGGGAATGTGCCAAAAAGATACGCCTTCTCAGGGGAGGCGTAACGAGGAGAAATATCTTTATTGCAGCACACATAGAAAGAGGAATCTGTCTCTCAGGATTGTTTTTTTTGCAGGAAGGTTCCCCTTATCGGCGCAAAAACAATCCTGCATGCAATACAGGCACCCTTGCACCATGGTGCAAGGGTGCCTGCGTTGGCAGTAGGCAGCCAAAACGGCGCCAGCACAGAGACAAAAGCAGGAATGCGCTGTATTCTTTTAAATACGAGGTATTCCTGCCTTTTTCCTGTCATGCAGCGCAGTGCAGCAAGTTGACTTGCTGCGCTGCTTGACATTCTCGTAAATACGCCCCTCAATTTTTACTGCGAACCCCAATATCAGACGTGCAGCATTTTTCTGAATAACCTTTAGCCATGTCAAGCTGTAGATTTGGGCAGCAATTTATCACACCGACTTTAGTGTTGTCAGCATTTAATTTCAGTCAGTTTCTTCCCATTAATTTCCAGTAACATTTCATACATAGGGGAAAAGCAAGGCTAGAAATAGGCCTAGCAGTATTTGGGTGCCATTGGAATACATATGTATATTTAGCACCAGAGTCTGACTGGTGCTACGGGGCACCGGGTGTTTCCCCAGTGGGCTGGCAGGGTGGGGATGGTTTAATTGCTGGTGGGGGTTTTGTTGCTGGGGACAAGCAGGCCGCATTTCCTTCCTGCACCATTTCTGGGCTTTAAAAATAAACAATGCAAAACAAATGGTTTTGAAGTGTGCATTTAAATAATTTATTTTTGCAGCACTGATCTTCAGGTCTTTCAGAGGGGTGGGGGTGGGGGGCTGAGGTGTCAGCTGGTGTTTGGTATATTAGGTTGTTCCATTGAATTGGGTAGCAGTTGTTGGAAGTGACAGATTCTAGTCATGAGCTTCGATACACTCATCCCCCTACCACGAATGTATGACGTTACAACGCAAACATTTACAACACAGTTTTTACATCGCAACATCCATTACAACGCATGATTTTACATTGCATGCCATCACAACGCATTTTTAGAAACTACATTTACAACGCATTCCATTACATCGCCTTATACCATTACAACGCATACCATTACAACGCATACCATTACATTGCATTTAAGGTAAGTGTTGGATAGTGTAGGGGTAAAAATTACTATTCCCACTCCAGTGAGTGCAACAGTAGGGTAAGTGTTGGATAGTGTAGGGGTAAAAATGACTATTCCCACTCCAGTGAGTGCAACAGTAGGGTAAGTGTTGGATAGTGTAAGGGTAAAAACTATGCGTTGTAATGGTATGCGTTGTAATGGTATGCGTTGTAGTGACATGCGTTGTAATGACATGCGTTGTAGTGACATGCAATGTAATGGCTGCGTTGTAATGGCATGCGATGTAAAGGATGTTGCGTTGTAAGGACTGCGTTGTCAAGTTAGTGCGATGTAATGACTGCGTTGTAAAGGTTGTTTCCCCCCTACCACCAAGAGGAGAGCTGTCTATTGTCCCCTGGGGTGTTGCTGTGGTTGGAGTAATATTATAGCTGTTTGCTTTTGTGCAGCGCACTCCTCAAGCTGATGTGTTTTTGGGGTGCTCTTGTGTGGTGGTGGAGGAGGGAGAAGGGGGCTGTGGGAAGGGTAATTGCCTCGGATCTATCAGTGCAGAAAGGTGGGCACTGGGATTGATGCATGGTTTTCATGAACTCAGCCACTACATGGTCGTTTTGTTCTTTCTCCTGTTTTATATCATGGCTTGATGCTTTTTGTTCAATTATTTGAGGACCTAAGCAAACTATGTTAAAAACATAAAGGCCATGCATGCTTCATATGGACTTGTGGTTTTAGTGCTTGGGAAAGGTAATGATTTAATGCAGAAGCTAAAATGAAAACCAGAGCACACACATCCTGGGTGAGCGCATTGAGACCATTTACTCTGTGTAGCTATTAGTCTTTGTTCACTGTCATCCATTCATGAATTCATTCATTCACCCACTCCTCACCATCCAACTGTTCACTCATTGAGCCATACTGCCTTGTTTCTAATCACCTTCTACCCATTCAATGTTTGAACAAGGTTTTATAATGAAAAATGCACAATATTTGCAATTTTTTTCATAAATTTAATGAGCGGATCCTCCATGAACCCCGCCTTGCAGTGTGGTCAGGGTAGCTTGTTCTCTACAGTATGGGTCCTAATCAGGGCCTGACTGGGAATAGCAACCAGCCCTGGCAGATTGCTGCTCGACTGGCCCTGGATGCTGTGGGTGCTAGCAAGAAGCACTGCCCCCGCTTTTGTTACAGGGGGCGGTGATATTGCAGCACTGCTGCAAAACCGGCCCCTAGTGACAAAACCGGCCCCCAGAGGCACAAAACCGTCCCACCCCTCCGGCCCACCAGGGAAATGCCCAGTGCCCGCTACGGGTAGTCCGGCCCTGGACCTAATCTGGTCAAATTTGCCAGGGCTACTTTTGGTTCCCAGCCCAGCCCTATGAAGTTTCTTGTCAAGGGCGCTTACTTAGATGTTAAACAAATAAGGAGAGAGTGCAGACCGTTGTGGGACTTTTAATTTTAGCAGACGTTTTACTCTGTTTATAAAGGTAACCTGACTGATTGAGTACAGTCTGTTAGGAAAGATTTGCAACTCTCCGGTGCGTTACCTTCAGTCCCTCTCACTCTAATGCTTTCATGTATGATACAATAATCCACATTTTGAACGTGGCTGTGAGGTTCAACAAGATCAGGGCATTAGTATTGCCTACATCAGCTTTCAGCCTCTTATCATCCTGTGAAGTTACAGCTAGGAAAAGCGATTCTGTGCTATGGGCTGGCATAAAACCAGCCTGCAATGTGCTAAGACATTGGAGCCCAAATTTACAAAGACTTTGTGTTGGGTTTGCGCTACTGACCTGATACAAAGTGTTGTGCTGGTATTTACAATCCAACGTAAATCACGATATGCCTGGGTTTGTAAACAAAAGTAATGCAAAGCTGTGCAATGCGCTGCCTTGCGTTACTTTGCGTAAAAGGGGAGTTCCAGGGGTGGCGCATGGGTGTTCCCATAAAACTACTCATGGGTTTTGACGCAAATACCTACCCACACAGAATTGTAGTCAGGGATTTAAGGTACACGTAATTAGGAGAAATATTTTCATTTGCCATCGTTTTTTCCCCTTTACATGTGCCCTGCATTCTACAACGCACATACAAAGTGGGAAATGCCCTAAAGCATATTTTTTGTACAGGAAAGGACCCCTTCCTGCACAAAAACTATGCTTACCACAACACAGACACCCTTGCACTATGGTGCAAGGGTGTTTGCGTTGGTGCATTGTACCTTAAAGTGTGTCATCACAGGGAGAGAGCAGGACAGTGCCACATCTTATGATTATCTATATGATGCTGTTCTGCTTTGATTTTACATTGTGCCCCTTCCAAGTAGATTTTCAGGTAAATGGAGTAGGATGGATGGAGGAGGGTTGAAAATCTAAAGTTATTAGGATGGATGGAGGAGGGTTAAAAATCTAAAGTTATACATAGGTCATAATCAGAGGCTGTCGATGGCAGAGCTTGACAACTCATTCAGGCTCATGCAACAATGCTACTGCTCAATTACATAGTGCTTACAGGATTCAACCGACAGGTTCAGGGGAGTAGCTTCCATTGGTGCAGCAGATGCAGTGGTACCTGGACCCAGAGGCTTGAGAGGCCCAACTGAACCATTATTGTTGCAGTATTTTGCAGTATAAATAGCACCCAGGGTGCCTATTTCCTTCCTTGCACTAGGGCCCATAACACACTCGCTACACCACTGAACAAGTTGCATTAATCTGGCATAATCAGACCTCAGACAACTGTAGAGCTCTAACTTTACATGATTAAATCTACTCATGTCATGAAGTAACAGCTATGGTAGTAAGTGCCTGCTGGTACTAAGGAACCACAATCAGCAATGACCACCCCAACTCAGCCTAAAGCATCCCTTAAATATGTCTGAAATCCAATCCTTTGCCCGAAACATCAGCCTGAAAGTTTCTGAAAATACAGATACTCACCATGAAATTTTAACACTTTTATTGTGTCAAATACTTAAATTTCCCAAACTTTTCATTATCTTAGGAAACAATGGGGCATATTAGCAAGACCCACGTTAAAATTATCGCCGTTTTACCGGCAGGAAACTGCCGCTAAAACGGCGATAATGGGCTTGCTAATATGCGTTATAGAATTCCAATAGAAGCCCAGGTTAGATGTGCAGGACATCTAACCTGGGCTTCTATTGGAATTCCATAACGCATATTAGCAAGCCCATTATCGCCGTTTTAGCGGCAGTTTCTTGCCGCTAAAACGGCGATAATTTTAACGTGGGTCTTGCTAATATGCCCCAATATTTTACTAAGTGTCGCCAGTTTCTCACTTTCACCAAGTACTCACAGGTTTAGTATCCTTATCATCATCGTCAGCATCATCATCATTAATTACACGAGATGACCATCACGGGGTATGGATTTCACCAGGATTTCACAGGATGGATTTTACCACCATCCCGTCAAGGACAGCCAGGATGATGCCAAAAACAGCCACGGTAAGTGAAGGATGAACAGCAGAGTGCCAGGGACACTACTATTTATCAATTATCTACAGTTACATCGAGAATGCCCACAGGATTGTATTTTTGTATTTATTTAGTTTGTATTGCACAACAAATGATAGAAATTAATTTATATTCTTGGCACATTGAAATCAAAAGAATACATATTTATGTGTGTGGTGTTGCATGGAAAAGGAGAAATCGAACATGAAAGGATAACTAGCACATATCTGATCAATACATTTTACAGAGAGACAATTAGTCTAACATAATGTGGGTGAGGAAGTGCAAAATAGCAATAGGCAGATAAAATATAGCGTATCGGAATGGGTACATACTTGAGGAACAATAATACACAGATACTAGTAGTAGTAGTAATAACTTTATTTGGTTAAATAACCATCAAAGTGTACACAACAACAAATAAAACAAGAGCACTAGTACACAATAAACGGGAGAAATAGTACATGTAGTTCATTTCTAAAAAGGGGGACCTATATGCACCCTGCTACAATATGATCTTGTTAAAATTGCAATCAAAAAGATCATTAAAACGTTTCTAAAAGTTTATAATACAATTCATTATATTCCTCCAGGCAGTAAAATATGTTAAAATTCACACTTGACCAAGCAAAATGCGACAGATACTAAAGTGCAAGATAATATTAAAATATGTGTTACTTAGAGGATAAACAAAACAAATAGCTAAAAGCCACCTGTACATTTACAACGTTAACCTCGGATGTGCAATGGGGACAGTGCAACAATTACATAAAGTGACCGTGCATAGTGCAAATAGATAATTAGGTTACAATACATCAAGTAAAGCAATCAGCTAGTAAACATAGGAATCTATGGGGCCCATTACGATACCCGGCGTAAATAATTCCGCCAGGCATGGAAGCGGCAAAAATCCGCCCGCACACACCGCCTGAACACCGACCACGCCATTACGATTACACAAACCGAATACCGCCATCGGCGGAAAAAGCACACAAAATACCGCCCGCCAACGTCCGAGTCGGAGTCAAACCGCCCGCCACGGACGGAAACACGCACGACAACACAAAACCGCCCGCCCTCACGGCCGACACACCGCACGTGAAATTACGATCGCACCGACATGAGCGCGGAAAAACCACAAATATACCGCCCGCCAGCGCAAACAACGCCGATGAGAATCGACACGGCAGAAGCCATGGCGCCAACGTACCTGCACAGAAACCATCCGCACACAAAACCAATAGCACACAACATGGCCAACAAGTCCACACAGCAAGGCACGCACAAATACACAAGCACAGTACACATCCCGAAAACACCCCCGGACAAACAAAAAATACAAAGGCCAGAACCCCAGACACAACACACCTGAAAACAACAGACCATGAGGACACACCCACATAGGTGAGTACAAAAGCAGCACTCCCACAGACCACAACCCCTTGCTACATTGCAAACCAGAGAGGAGAGGAGAGGACACAGTGACACAGCAAGGACAGCAGCACACCACAGAAACGCACACATCACTACCACCACCACCACCACCACCACCAAACACCACCACCACCACCACCACCACCACCACCACCACCACCACCAAACACCGGCACCACAAACCCCCTGCACATTACACAACACACACCGCATCCAGCACCACAAACATCATGGCACCACAAAGAATGCCCAAGTTCACGCCCATGGAGCTGACGGTCATGGTCGACGAGATCATCAAGGTGTACCCACAAATCTATGGGAACATGGTCCAGCACACACCACTAGCCACCAGAAACAGAATGTGGAACCGGATCGTAGACCAGGTCAATGCAGTCGGGACCCTGCCCAGGAACAGAGTCGAGATTAACAAACGTTGGAATGACGTAAAGAGCCTGGTCAAGAAGAAGGAGGGCAAAAACAGAAAGCTGGCTGCCGTCACTGGCGGAGGGAATCCCGCGCTCTTTAAGACCTTCAAAGCGTGGGAGGAGAAGGTGCGAGTCGTAATCCATCCGGAGATCCTCGCTGGATTAGCAGGGGAGTGGAGGCTGGTAAGTACAAACTAATGTATACCAGCACACCGCTATGTACTCACATGCACTACCACCATGCCACAGCTCCCAGGGACAAACACCCCCATGTCCAGCACACAATACACAACACATCACACACACATGCAACAGACACTACCACACACAGCCCAAACCGAACAACTGTAAGATGCGTGGGGACATGTGTACACTAAGCCAGCCACGTAACCACCAACAGGTCCACAAATATGCCAGAAGCGCCACAACGAGCACCCACCACACCCATGTGTCCGCCACAGCTGCACTAACCGACAAGTAACAGGTAAGTGGCAGGAACACAAAGTGCAGTGGGTGGGAGGGTGGACAGCCCAAGTACAACACACACCAGGCCCCAGTCCCACAGCACAGCAAGGAGGAGCATCCCCCACAGCCACGTGTCAGCCACCGCAGTGCACAACGACAGCCGAAAGGCAGACATCACGGTCCACAGCAATCGGTGTCAGTGGGTGTCCAGCCACCCCACGACCCACAACACCCCCCACCCCCACAGACCTGCAACATGGAGCACCCCCCGCTTAGAGCCATGTGGCATCCAGTACAGTGCACGCACAAACAACTTGCAGGTGGGAAACTGGACAGGGCTGGATTACTGGAGGCATGAGGACCATAACACGACCAACACATGGGACATGTCACGTAGCAGACGAACACGCAGCACCGCCCACCGTCACGAACAAGTGAACAATGTGCACACGGACATGAACAACAGACTCACACCCCACATGACCCATCACAGACATAGCAACACCCAAGGAGCCACGTCTGCATGCACAAGCCACACTGAATATAGTCCCACACGGCAGCCACTGTGCAACTCATCACACACAACCGAAACACCATTGAAGTCCTGTCCATGTAGCCCCTACTGCCTGTCAACCACACACCCCACAACTACGCCTATGTAAGACAAACAACACTAGACGCAACAGAGCGGAACAACATAAATGCACACGAACACCACTGAACCCATCAAACTCACAGACACACCATGCACATACAACATACCATCCATCCCATCCGTCAGCCCCAGTCTCATGAAAGGCATGTCATCCGCACAGCTGCCACACATACAGCAGTCACGCTAAGACACATGCCCATGACCAACCATGTGCCAGAAGTCAATTAAGCGCACGACACACTGTGAGCAACAACACACAACATGGGCCACACCCCCCGAGCACTGCAGTGATGCACATGGCACAGGGCAGCACGCACACCAAGGAGATGGGACAACTGCAATACGTTGGCTGGCACACAACCATCACTCACTCATAACGATGCGTCCAATGCCATGTCCAGTAATCACAACAGACAGCAAATATGCAGGCCATGTCAAGCATGCACACACCTCAAACCATGCACTCTCATGCTGCCACAACACATGTCACGTTCGGCACCCATGGCTCACAGCATGTACCCCAAAAGCATATTCCCTCCCAAATGCGAATCTGGGGCATGGCCCCCATGTTGCCATATGCGTTCCTAAGCGTTCCATTTGAACCCCAAAAGCATATTCCCTCCCAAATGCGAATCTGGGGCATGCATGGCCCCCATGTTGCCATATGCGTTCCTAAGCGTTCCATTTGAACCCCAAAAGCATATTCCATCCCAAATGCGAATCTGGGGCATGGCCCCCATGTTGCCATATGCGTTCCTAAGCGTTCCATTTGAACCCCAAAAGCATATCCCCTCCCAAATGCGAATCTGGGGCATAGCCCCCATGTTGCCATATGCGTTCCTAAGCGTTCCATTTGAACCCCAAAAGCATATCCCCTCCCAAATGCGAATCTGGGGCATAGCCCCCATGTTGCCATATGCGTTCCTAAGCGTTCCATTTGAACCCCAAAAGCAAAGTACAAACCAGACCCAGGATGGGCCAGGAGCCCGCATACACCAGAGTCACAATAAGTAGGGGCACAGCAACACACCCATCGGCATGGCCAATCCGTCCCATGCCACATGTGCACAGCACACAGTCCCATTGCCAAGCACACACAACTACAGATGCTACAGCCACACACACGCCTCCGGGAAACCCATGTACGAGATTGCACGAACTGTCAATGTCAGACGACAAATACATACTTCGCCAGGTGCAACACAATAACAAATCTCATTCTCTCCACAGGTGACGAACTGCTGGATGCTGGGGATGGAGCCAGCAGCCAGCAGCCAACACAGCCAGCCTACAAGCCCCCAACGAGGACACACGGATCTGGAGGATCTGTCCTCCTCTTCGGACACGGACAACCAAGCAGGCCCATCTGGTGTGGCAGGGCCCAGCCGCTCCCCAGGACCCCTCCTACCCACCAACCCATCATCCAGGGCTGCTGAACATTCCCAGCCCCCTGCTGCCACTGTCGTTGCGGCCACACCCACGGTCATTGTGGCCACTACCACTGCCGCAACCGCCACCATCGCCGCACCGACCACCACCGCCGCCACCACCGCCACGTCTTCGCTGGCACCAGCCCCAGCGCAGGTGGTGGCCCGGACGACTGGATCCACCCTGGGAGCCACAGCGAGGACCGTGGTGAGCAATGTGGCTAGTGGGCAGGCCGGTGGCAGCAGGACTGGTAGGAGGAGCAGGGTCAGGGAAACGCCAGCCTCCCTGGGAGCCATGCCCTGCCTCACATGGCCAGAGTCCTTGGGGCCTATGAAGAGGCCCAAGGACAATGGGTCCGGTCTGCTTCAGACACGCGTGAGGTGCTGGGGGTGCTGAGGTCCATGGACGCCCCCATGGGCCAAATCGTGGACCTCATGGGACAGCTGGTGGTGGCGGTGAGGTCACAGCCAGGGACAGCAGCTCCCCCTCCGCCACCACCTGCCGGGGCGCAGGGTGGAGCAGCAGTGTCCAGTTCCCCTGCGTCCACAGCCAGTGATCACACCTCAACCACCAGCATGTCGCAAGCAGGCACCCCCCTCGCAAACGTGGAAGGGGCCGTCCGAAGAGGAAACAGATCTCCCGGGAGGACTTCGCACGCTCCAGACGCAAGTGAGGCAGCCAGCCAGCCTTCCGCCAGCCTTCCTTGACCAGCCACTGCATTGACTTGGACTACGATCCCACTCCACACAGCCATCTGGATGGCATGTGTGTGTTGGACTATGGACATAGAACCAGTGGGTACACCCTGATCATCACGCAGCCATGACCGACAGCTCATTGTCACTGCACGCACCACTTTTGTCATCACCTTACACACAATCACATGTCACAGTTTGTAATAAATGCACCTTTTTCACTAACTGCTGTTTGTGCCCTGTGTCTTATTTGTACGGAATACAACGGCCACCTTGGGCGGAAAGGCACCTGATGCGTGGCATGGCATTTGAATCCGGAGGGCCTGTAGGGACCTAGGGGTGGGAGACAGAACAGGAGCACATTCAATGAGTGTGTCACACACCCATCACACAGTACATGTCAACAACTACAAGCAATGTACACACATCGCACAGAGCAATAGGGCACAATGCCACAGCCACCAACAGTGGCATACTACCCTGGCCATGGAGCGTTGACACACAGCACGCAGTGAACAAACGGCCACCCTGACACAGCACACACACACCTGCACAGATACAGCCACATCAGCCGTCGTACATGGACACTCACCGTCAAGTGAAGTAGCGGGCGATGAGCTGCTGCCGCACATTACCAGCTTCCTCCTCTCCGCTGTCCTCCTCACTCGAGCTGTCCTGGTCTGCGGGCTGGGGCCCTGGTTGATCTCCGTCATCCACGATGAGGGGGATCTGCTTCCGAATGGCCAGATTGTGCAGCATGCAGCACGCCACCACTATCCGGCACACCTTCTGTGGGGAGTACGCCAGCGCACCCTCGGTGCGGTCCAGGCACCTGAACCTGGACTTGAGGAGGCCAAAGGTACACTCGACCACACGTCTGGTCCTCCCATGTGCCTCATTGTAGCGATCGTCTGCTGGGGTGCGAGGATTCCTCAATGGACTGAGCAGCCATGCCCCATTCGGATACGCAGAGTCACCTGGGTGTGAGGGACACAGAGAACCGTTGCTAATCCAACTGGACAGGGGACAGCATCGCACAGCCAGCACGCTACACCACTCCACATACTCACCGACAATACAGGCACGATCCTGTTGCATATTGGACATCAGTCGTGGCAAGATGCTGTTGCGCATTATGTGTGCGTCATGGGCCGAGCCTGGGAACTTTGCACACACGTGGGTGATCACCATGTCCGCAAGGCACACCACTTGCACATTCAGGGAGTGCGTGTGCTTCCTGTTGCGGTACAGGTGCTCAGTGGCCTGTGGTGGAACAAGGCCGACATGTGTGCAGTCAATGGCTCCAACAACGTGTGGGATTCTGCCAAGGGCATAGAATGCACCCTTCACTGCCGCCAATTCACGAGCCCTGGGGAAGCGGATGTACCTGTTCCGGTACAGCATCATGACTGCCAGTACATCCCTCAGCACCTTGCTGAACATGGGCTGGGACATCCCTCCTCCACTGCCCACTGTGTGCTGGAATGACCCAGTGGCGAAGAAATGCATGGCGGCCATCACCTTAGCCGTGGGGGTGACAGCAGTCGGATACACCCTGCGGGGACAGAGATGGGGTTCTAACATGGCACACAGTCGATGCAGGGTTGGCCTGTCCAGCCGAAACTTCCTAATAACCTCTGTATCGTCCATGTCCGCCAGCAATTGGTATGGGCGGTCAATGTTCGGTCTCCGCCTAGGGACAATGGCAGAGGACACATGTCAATGCAACACGACACATAGCAATTTCGCATACACATCACTGACATGACTGAGCAAGCACATGAGCCACAGCCCAGCTGTCAAGCTGGGACGGCACGGCCACAATACACTTACACAGGTCTCCCAACAATGGCAATGGCTAGTGATACAAACCACTGCCATGTGCATGCACATGGGGATCTAGGCCCGAATGACTTGCGGGCGTGCTGATGGGGACTGACTGCATATCCGTCAAGCGGCAACGCCACGGCAACATGAATGTCTGCTGAGCATGGAACTGCTTCCGCGGCTGGATGAGTATGGCACACGACGACGACGATGTGGGCACAGGCTGAGCGGCCAAAACAAGTGGGACCTGTGGCACGAGGGGATATGAGACAGTAGTAGGTGTCAGCACTGCACCCTATGTACAGCACTGTACGGATCACACCTCCCGAAACATTGACAGGTGTCCACATTGACAGCCCCATGCCAAGACGGCTGTGTGCTTGCAGTCACACGTCACAGGTGAGAGGTTACATTGCACGTGCCAGGTGGCAGTCGTACATAGTGGGAGCTGGCATGTGTGTGCATGTGTCTCCTGTTCAGGATCCACCAGATGGGCGCTGACTCTGTACTGACCATTGGACACAGCATGTTCCGTGGAAGGCTTGTGTGTGTGGGATGGTGGCACTGGATGTGCCTCCGTTGGGTGGGGGGCCATGCACAGGGCGGGTACGTCGATGATTGCGCATTGTTGGTCACGGTGGGTGCACCCACTAAGATGTGTTGCCCTGTGTTAAATTCCTATGTCCGCATGATGATGGACTGTAGATGTGGGCAGACTACACATTGGTCGATGTGCTGTCTATATGCATGTGCCTTCACACCAGGCACAGCTGCCCCTGCACATGTGACCCCTGCTGGACTCGCTGCTGGGTCTGTGGAGCTGATGCACCTTCTGCGCGTGGGGCGGGCAGCTCTCCTCACTTCCCTCATTGCGCATGTCATGACTTTGCCGCAGGTGACATGGATCATGGAGGGCCCACATGTACGCGTGGGTAGGCTACACATGATTGTACACTGGTCGCCACCCCCAGTCAGTGTTTCGAATGGGAAGGTTGTCGTGCTGGTGGTATGTTCGATGTGGCGGATGGGCGGGCCTAGGTGCGGGCTTACATTCCGGACATGGGGGGTAGTTGTATTGGCGACTAGTTGCAGTACACACGGGACACGTCTCTTCCTTTCCACATCTGGGTCATCCCTTGTACTAACTGACAGTGATACAGTCATCTTCGCCCCAGCCCTCATGTCCTCCCCTCGCTCCCCCAATATGCATGCTCACCTGCGAGGCTAGCGCTTGCACAGGCAGCCCCAAGCTCGCACCAGAGAGGGCAAGGAGTGTATGTGTGGGTCCAGTCGCACGAGTGGGCTGTCTCAGGGTATGATGTGTTGCGGGACGCCGTCCACCTGCGTGGTGCCCCAAATGGAGACCCGGCCTGCATGGACTATGCATCACAGTCTTCGCCTTCCGGATCCGCCACCTGCGACACCCAGTGGCTGTGGCTGCCCTTGCGGCCAGGCCGCGTCCGTCTGTGGCTGATGGCCCACACATTCACTCTTTGGCCTCTCTGGGGAGGGCTCGGGGGTGGTGGCGCACGCGCTTGCACTTAGTCGCAATGGCATGTGGCGTGGTTGGTATGATGGGCAATGGATGGGATGGTGCGAGCCACCTCCCGTGACGTCAGTGCTGCTCGTGCTGTGGTGCGTCCCCCCTACACTTCCATCTGACTTGTGCCATGCTAGACGTTGAGGTTCTATTGCCTGCGTGATATGACCAGGAGGAGCGCGAGGAGACCTCTCACACACCATGCTCCACTGCCATCCCGTGCCCTGTATCGCCTGTGCGGATTGACTATGTTGGGGTTACACCTGGTCGACTGGGGCTGTGTGTGCCTTGTCAGGGGCATGGCGGGCGCACAACAGGATCCAGCTTGTCCACAGAGGGTGGGCTGAAGTGCGCCTGGTACCGCTTTGTACGTGTGCCTGGCTGCTGTGCACACACGTGTTCACTCCCCCCCCGACAGGTGGCCTCTCACAATGCCCAGGGAAGCAGTGGTGTACTGTTCATGACCCCTCCCAACACGGCGTGCTCCAACTTGGCATGTGCGCATCTACCCGTCGCACCCACCCACCTGAGCACTGCGTCCATACGACTTCACACGACACATGTGTGTCTTCCACAGTAGTGCTACTCATTTGCGTTGACATCCAATACCAGTGGACTACATGGTCATGTCACGACTGCCGTGTACTTCACATACTCTCATCCTCTCTCATTCGTACTTGTGAAATGAGTCAGCGGAGACAGTTTTGGTTTCAAACATTATATTGAGTCTTCTGTCCTCTGTGATGCAGTATAGTGGACACTACTGGCAGCGGAATACATGTTGAGGATATACTGAGCATGATTGCAAATGGGATAGGGTGTGGGGTTACATGTGATTGGCTGTTGCATGTGGGATGTGGGCTTCAGAGTGACATCTGCTTGGCCAAGGCTGTGCTAATGTACATTTACGTATAGCTGCGGAGCTGCGGACTTTGACACAGACGGTATACATGTAGCCTACCAGACCGCTTGGCATCATGGGCACAGTCCATCTCAGTTCCATGTGACAGGTTTGCTGCGGTTGTTCCTCATGCACGCGTGCATGTGAGATGACATCAGGGCATGTGCTTGCGTGCATGCAGCGGCGTGCCACTTGTTGTTGCACTGTGGTGGTTACTGGACATGTCACAGTCACTGGGGTCGTGTTGTTGTTGTATGCACTTGTCGTCCATGCAAAGGTCCTGGTATGGGATTCCCGGGGCGGGGGTGGGAGGGGTGCAGCACCCACAGACTCCAGGCGACCTATTCATGTCCACTGAGCGGTGTGTGTGTCCATGGGCGCTGGATCCATGTCGTGTCCTGGTTGTTCGTGCAGTTCCGTCCATGTGGGTGCGATACACAGAGCCCATGCCACTGCCTCCCACGATGCATGCGGTGTTCCTGGATGTGATGGGGAACAGTGTGCATGTCCCGGTCATATCCGATGTCATGGCGATGTCGTTGATGGTGTGGTTACAGTTGCCGGTCGTTTGGTATGGCTGTTGTGGTGGTGACTGGCCAGTCCGTGCGGAAGCTAAGCATGGGTGCGGGGTTGGACATCATAGGTCACTCGGGAACCTGCGTTGTGGTCCGACGTATTTACAGGTTGTCAGGTATGCGATGCCGTCCAGCAGGGCTTCCATGTCATTGGTGGTGTACATGTTTGCCAGCCAATGAAGCGGATGGTGGCTGTCAAGGTGTTGTTCGTAAGTTGTCCCTTGGAGGACCATGATGGGGCATGCTGGGTGACATTCGATGTAGCTGTTATCGATGATCCGTCGTGTGGAGGCACAGTGGTCCCATTTCAGTGCGGGTGCGATGTTGGCCACATACGCCATGCCCCCATAGGCAGAGCAGGCCCTGTCGTGTGCGTCCAGAGGGAGGAGTAGTGGTAGCAGGTCCGCCTTCAGACATGCCGGGTTGGAGAGGCATATCTCGACGAGATGCTGGTAGGGACACCTCCGACAGTAGAAGACGGGCATGACGCAGCTGAACAATGTGATGCGGTAAGTCAGTCGGTAACTTACGTTCAGCAGGGACAGGAGATCGCATCCCAATGTATGGCACAGGTTGGTTTTGTACAGCTTGAGCTGTTCGGCGTAGTTGGGTAGGTGTGTTGCGGTTGCCATTTCGCAGCGGTTCGTTGAGGTGGCGTGCTCCGGCTGTGTGTGCAGTCTGCAATGTGCACGCTCCGGGGTTGCTGTGAGCTCTGTGTAGTCGTAGGGAGACAGGACTTGTGTTCTGTTGGCTTGTTTGGAGGACACGGGCCCTCTTCCCACATGCTTCTCAGACAGTTCAAGGTCAGTGCTGTGTGACTCCTTCCAATTAACTTGCATGTGGCCGACATGGGGGAGTGTTTTCTTCTTTCTTCCCCGTCCGTTGTGTGCTTCTGTGATATGCGCTATCTGCCCTGTGGTCGGTCTCCTCGGCATGCCTGTGTTGGTCTATTCTTGGACAATGGCTGTATTCACCGGCTTCTGTCGTAGGGCTGTGGTTTCGGAGTTGGAATGGAAGGTCATTCAGTGCTGTCTGCTCTCCCTTGTGTGGGCGGCAGGCTGCCTTTCCGCTCTGCGTTGGGCCTTGTGTGTGAATGTTATTCTTGGGCCACCTGTTGTCGGTCCCCGGGCTCTTTGGTGTTCCGTTTTATATGTCTTGTTCATATGTGCAGGGTGGTATGGGTGTTTCTGTGTGGTACTGGCGTTCCTCTTCCCGAAGGGGCCCTGCTTCTCCTAGTTGGTGTTGCCGCCGCTGTGTGCTACGCCATGTTTGTTACACTGGGGTGTGTCCTGCTGTTGCGTGTCTTCACTGACATGTGTGCGTCGGTTGTGTGGCGTTGGGTGTTGTCCGTGAATTGGGCGTTGAGGACATGTCTGTGGCCGGCCTGTCACGTGTCATGTGCGTTCGGGGTGGGGCTGATGTGTGTGCTGCTTGGTTGTGTCCCTGTGTCTGTGTGCGACGCATGCATGGCGCTGCGGTTGGCCTCTGCGTTGTGCGCATGTGTGGCGGCGTCATCGGCGCTTTGGGGCCGTGACGGGGTGGTTGGTTACTAGTCCCAGGTGGTGTGTACACATGTGTTCCGCGATGTTACGATTTGGCCTGTGTGTCATATGTGGATGCAATGGTGGATGTGTTGTGTACACGCGCTGGTGGGGGGTTGTCCGCTTTTTCCGCCCTTGCACTGTGTGCGCTGTTTGCGTGCACTTGTTGTGTGTGTGCCTACCTGCGTCTCCGCGGTACGTTGCGTCCTTGGTGGTGCATCAGCAGAAGCATGGGGAGGGCCTGCAGTGCTGGATTCATGCTCGGGGAGCCGCTTCTTCATTGTCCGTGCTCGGCATCCGTGTTACCGCTTCGGTTTGTCGTACGGTATCTCTTGGCCGTGGGAGCCGTTTGTTTGCGGCATCGTAATTTATGCGCCGGGCGGGACGTGTTTCGTCGGACGGTGTGTGTCAGTTGAGCTGCGCCGCTACATGTACGGGCGCACTTTGATGGCGGACGGTGTTGCTGGCTTGCCGGCGGTGTTTGGCCTACTTTTCGCATCGTAATTGGACGGGCGTGTGGACTGCTGCGTGCCGGCGGTAACTGGTGGTTTTTGCATCCGCCAGCACGGCGGTGGTGCTTCCGCCCGCCATCGTAATGTGCCCCTATAGCATTTAAAACTTTTAGTCTCTTGTACCACATCGCTTGTAAAAATGTACTAACAGCAGTACACAGATACTACTTTAAACATCCAGCCTGAAGCATTTAAGAAGTGCTTTCTGGTTTGTTTCTTGAAGTTGCTGGGCACTGCCTTGGCTCCACAGGGTATCAAGGATTTGCACCACTATGGCTGGGATAGACAGAAAATTGCTAAGAACACCCTCTATATGTCAAGAATGGGCCACCATTATTCCAAGGAGAGGTAAATTGATATTAAGAATATCCACACCATGCAAAGGATGGACATTTGTTTGCCAGAAGTAAAGCACTTTGTCACACAAAATGCAGACACATGTCAAGGAACTATTGTGCGATGAATTGCAGGGATGCTGCCAGGATTGCCAAACATATGTAAAGGCGGAACCAGCATCATGTCAGGGACAACCATTTTGGCACTATTGCACCGGCGGTCCCCGAAAGGTAGTAAAAAATGCAGACAAACAATAAGCCAAAGACTAGCAACTTCAATGGCAAGGATAGCCAGATAAACAATCAAGATAGCCCCCGATATGTTAGGTTAGGCCACAGTTGACAAATAAAATGCCATCAAGATGACCCTCTCTATGTCAGCTATGGGCCACTATTATTTCATAGGCAGCAAGAATGTTACTATAAACACACAGTCAAGTAGATAAACCAAGAATGGACATTATGCGCAGCGGCCTAGCATGGGTTGCCAGCACCCGGGGCAAGGCAAGTATTGCGCCCCCTAACACATGGACCATGGCGTAAAATTTTAAAAGAAAATTAAAAAAAAACAAAATTAGTAGTACGAATTTTTTTCCTCTTAAAATGTTGTGCCCGCTAAGAATTGTGCACACGGGGCAACCGCCCCGTGGCCCCCCCACATACTATGCCACTGAGTATGTGTCAGGTAAAGGCCACTATTACACCAAGGAAAGGCAACATGCTGCCAAGAATGCCCACTACATTTAATAGTTCGGTGATTATTATATCAAGGACAGCAAATTGCACCACACAATATGCCCTGGCCATTTTATTAATTTAATTGTATTTTTCTTATAGAACACTTATGCCTGTGCGCTGTACATATGCAATAGCAAGCAAACATTAAAACAGTATTTTATGAAGAGCACTAAATGAGTGCACAAATAAGGTGACTCAGCAATGCTTGAATCCATAGCATTTACTGCTATTCACGATTTATCAACATTAGAAGGATGGATGGTTGAAATCTATCTGCTGGCATTTGATCTCATCACCTGCCAGTGTAATCGCCTGTTTTGTATTGGTTGAATTGGCCTACTCAACTATGAACGAGAACAAAATGTTCTGACAGGTATAGGTTCCTAGCACTCTTTCAATATTGTAATAATTGTTGATCTGCAAGATAATAATACTGTTCACCGGATGCATAGCAGGGGTGCCATGGGCCCTAAAGCAAGTATGGAAAACTGACATTCTTGCCAATTTTTTGGGTAGTAAAGCATCCCTAATTAAGATGCAGAGGGCTCCTCGCAGCCCTGTGCCCCGGTGGTGCTGCACCTGCTGCGACATTGATCGCTAAGCCCCTGCCGCAGCAGTGGACTGACTATATAAAACCAAATTGAAACATTTCCAGGGACACCGTGGGTTCAGATTTTCCCCTTAAATATACCTACTGAAAACAGGTGAAATGCGAGGAAGTAACTCTAGTCGAAAACGGTGAAAAACATTCCGCAATTAATCCTGCGAAAAACTTAATCAGGAGTATATCTGTCCCTCGAAATCACTGCAGGTAGCCGACCTCATGCCCATAGAGCCCAGCACGAGCTCAAGATTAGCCCGGGGATCCAGCATGCTGCCTCCACCCACCACCACCCGACCTTCTACCCCTACGGCCATCACTCTTCGGGGATCCCTCCAGTCCGAAGATCACCACTCGTGAGTGCAACAGCACCCTGAAAACCTGGATGAATGACGGCAAGAAGATCATGCTCTGTAAATATGTAATATATAATTGTCCAACCCTAATCGCTTCTTAAAATGTAATCTAGAGTGAATTTGCATCTTGTATATATGTAACTCTAACCACTAGTATCTGTAGTAGACTTATGTACTTACTACCATTCTTATGCGAGTCTAGAGTTTAGCTGTTTCGTATCTTTTATGTAATTCATGTACTCTGAAGTCCTTATGTAATGGAACTGGTTCTTTTGTAAAGCGCTCTGACAGCTTCGGGTAAAGTTTGCGCTATATAAAAATGCATAAATAAATAAATAGAACCTCCAAGGTTGGTTGGGAGGAATCCCAGGTCTTGTTAAAGCCATCTTGCAATGGACTCGACACTGCAGGTTACACAAACTCAATAATTTAAGACAGGTTATAGGTTAAAGAAGCACATCAAGCTGGAGAAGTTAAAGAGCCAATAGTGTGCAGAGTCTACGTTCTGTTGACATGTGTCTTGATTGCTCCTTAATGCATATGCTCCATCTTTTTATTGCAGATTGCAAATGCTGGAAATGTGAGTTTCTTGAGACTAGGATGTCCTTTCTTTGTTCTTTTGATGATGTGACCTTCATATTTCTGGGTGGCCACTGCTGAAATATTTGTCCAAACTATTACAAATAAATCATATTTCTTTCCATCCTTTAATTTACTTCGTATACAGCAATTTTTAGACTCGGGTGACAGGTAGGGCATTCACTGTGTTCTGTACATTGTGATAAATGATACTGTGTGTTGTGTACCTTCACATTGAATGAACTTTAAAAACAGCATTCCATTCGCTTGACAAGGTTTTTCTGTGGAGGCCTAATTTACTTCGGCATCAAAGTGCTTCATACCAAACTAATTAAAAAGAGAACTGAAGCAACCCTGCACTGTAAAACTGTGAAAAAAGTCAAGTTTCCAAAGTCTTCTGGAATAATAATAGCTTTCTACCTTTTGCAACCTTGTCGGATGCTTATCTTACAGTTTCTGTACTTTAACACTGAAAGCGCAAAGCCCTGAGGTTACTTATCTAAATGTGGAATTGATAACAGTAGTTCAGTGCTGGATGTCAGAGAGATGGATGGCAAAAATCCTTTAGTTGCTTCATTGTGCAGCTCGGTGCTTGATCCCACAAAGCCTTGCGCGGTGGTCAACACTCTCAAACCTGCTTTGATTGGCAGCCATTTTAGAAAACCCAGTGCTGCTGTTGTAAAATGTCAGTATGTATGTTCACCTACATAATGGATAACAATAGATGAAATACAGATGTGGACCACTATATTTGTGTCTGCCAGAAACTATGGGGCATATTAGCAAGACCGGCGATAAAATTATCGCCGTTTTAGCGGCAGGAAACTGCCGCTAAAACGGCGATAATGGGCTTGATAATATGCGTTATAGAATTCCAATAGAAGCCCATGTTAGATGTGCAGGACATCTCACCTGGGCTTCTATTGGAATTCTATAACGCATATTAGCAAGCCCATTATCGCCATTTTAGCGGCAGTTTCCTGCCGCTAAAACGGCGATAATTTTATCGCCGGTCTTGCTAATATGCCCCTATATTTTCAAAACTCAAAATAGAAGAAATTCTCGGGACAAAACTTAAATACTGTGGGTTGAAAAAGGAAGAATTTGAGCAAGTTAGTACTCAGTGGTCAGATGTAATTAGCATCAGCAGTGACAGCGTCCTAATAGTTACAATGAGGATATCAGATGTAGATTTTGAGAGGCAAATTTGAACCTAATATTCAAGGTTCAATAGGTTCTAGTGAATCTTGCAGTTGTTTTCCTGTCCCTTAACTTGCTTGGTTTACAGCTACCTGAACCCTAGTTCCCCGAGGGGTCCCGTACCGCTTTGTCTCCTCGGTATCTAGATGACGTCACCTCATGACATGCTCAGTGGATCACATAGGAGATGTACCTAACTATGGATAGGAAAGGGGCACGGGTGCATCCTTATGGATAAACACTTTCTAGGTGGTGTTCACGATGCTGACTTGTTAAATGGTGATTCAGGATGGAGTTAAACACATTCTGATTCTCTTGCTACTAGTGGGGTTCTCTCGAGTAAGATTTTAGAGTCGAAAGAGTAGAAGGCTGACATCAAGGCAGGCCGAACTGATAGGGCACACCCATCCCTATTTGTGCATAATGGATGTTAGCACATTCGTTGGTAAGAGTTGGGCAGCCCCAATTGGATTCATTGGAATGAAGCCAATCCCTACTGCCATAGGACCTCTCTGGCATGTCCCTGAAAACACACAGCTCATTTCAAGAAAAGGAGGAAGTGCTGTGGGAAGGAGGAAGAAAAGGATGGAAGAAGGCAAGAAGGGATAGAGGGAGAGGAAGCCATATCCCTTACATAGCTATGTTTCATGTCGGGCCCGATTCAAAAAGGTAAACCTAGACGAAAGTTCAATGTTATGACTTTCGGTATTCACAAAGGGCATTTACGAGTGAATACCGAAAGTGTAACTTACGACTTTCAGCATTCACAAATGGCATTTACGAGTAGTAAATGCCCTTTGTGAATACCGAAAGTCATAAAGTTAGACTTTCGTCTCAGGTTATCTTTGTGAATCGGGCCCTTCGTTTCTATATAGCAATAACCTAGCAGTGGAGCAATAGAGCACAGGAGACAAATTAAAATATAGTATATAGTCACAATGGGGAATACAAGCTGTGGAGTATTCCAGGAGGGTGAGGTTGTTGGTGGCCTCTATTGTTGGATTAGATGCTTCTTTAAGAGATGTATCTTCGGGCCCATACTGAGCTGCAGAAGTGACTGGGGAAGCCTGATGTGTGGCTTGTTGTTGTCCTTCTGGGTTCATTGCTGGAGAAGGATTGACTCCTTGCTCTTTCTTTTTGCAGGTCTTCTATTTCCAATCAGGAGATGTCTTCACATGTGAGGCATTGGTTCATTTTGTTCCGGGTATGGAGCTGACCGTATGTTATTACTGTGCATATTATGCAGTATGCCTTGAAGACATTACAGGTGTGGAGTGCAGCCAATATTGTTTCTTCTTCTAAGGTAATGATCCAGCGCCATACCGAGGGTCTCTGAAACGGACACAGCAGACAACGGGCCCCAAACATACAATACACAATTTCTCACCATTTAACAGACCCTACGAGAATGACGCTGAAATGCGTTTAGTGTGACGTTGATTTTGTCTTTACTCATCTAAAGGGAAAAACAGATTATCTAATCGTTTCTTCTTTATTTAGCCCTTTAACCTATATCGTCAACCACTTTCCTCTTGGGCGATGAATCATATTGATTGAGTAGTGTAAATTGTTGACATGACAAATTAACCAAAATCTTAACAATTGTCATGAGGAAATAATCACAAAATCAAAAATATCGTTAATCTGTTTATCTTCAGTAATTATAAGAAAATCTCAGGTACAAAGTTACAGGGAAAGAAAATACACATTATAGGAGAAATATCATAATATATGCAGACAAGATCACAAACATCTGAATCACAGTGAATATTATGGAGTGGATAGATGAAGAGACATAAGAGTCATGAAGAGAAAACATTTGCAGACATTTGCAAATTTCCCTATTGATACATACCTAGCGATAAAAGTTCAGAAAAACCACCCCCCCCTGGCCACGAGGATAGTGAAAGGGAAACCCGATAAGGGAAACCGGGATAAAGATAGGATCAGGAAACAGGTAGGCCTCTAACCGACGGTCAGCGACGATCACCATCTGCCTCTTCGGACCTACGAAAGCTGACTGTTAACCACACCCCCTAAGAGCACCCCAATTATACCCTAATTCAACCTGACCATCCCACTAATCTGCAACATTCGGGAAGATCTCAACTTTTCATTGGTCAATTTGTGGGGTGTTCCACCACACCTCCATTACTTCATTTGGCTTTACATGCTCTCCTTTGTTCTTAACTCATTCTCATGATTTACATCCCTGCTTATGAATCGATTCTCTATCCCCCATCACGCCACATTTTCTGATGAATGGCCTGTCCCTGTATTAGCAACTTTATTTCAAACAATGTATTGGCTAGACATAAAAATGTTCATCAATTTGAGCTTTCCCAGGCATCTCGACGTCCTGAAATATTGCATGTCTTTCTTTCACTCTTCAAGGTTTCCTTCATCCGCCGCTGACACCCACCAAAGTTCACGTATAGGTCACATTTTCACGGCCTTTCTTCGGCCTTATGTCAACTTTAAACACCCAACTAACTGCTCACCATAGGCCCATTTTTAAAACTAAGATGAAAGAGAAATATAAAGAATATTAATAACACAAAAATGGAAATTACACTGTTTCCCTCTCACCATTGCACTAATCCCATGTTAATTCATATGAGCATTAATGTGCAAAGCATCATTATTTGCAATAGCATTATTCCACTTTGTCGGTTTTAATATGCAAACAGCGATAATGGGCCTAAGCATTTAATGTATTAAACTTAATTGCAATGCATGCGTGCGCAAAGCATTTCCCTGTGTTTGTGTGTATTAATGCATATTAGTACAAAACACACAATTAATAAATGTTATCTTGGGGCGTTGATCCGAGCAGGTTTACATGACGCAAACCCTGCTCCATCAATTCCCCCCTTTGATGGCTTTTTATGCCATCATAAAATATTCATCACCCATTGCCATTTTCTGTTTCCTCAGAAACTCGTACTTCTTTCACTTTTAAGTTTCTTCTTTTCACCTAAATCTTTCATTGTTTCATAATATTTGCCTTTCATATTTTCTAACTCTATTTCTTCTAATTTCCTTATTCTACCTTTACATTTGTTATCTACACCTAGCATACTTATCTTTTCTCTTCTTTTCTTGCAACATTTGTAAGTCATTATTATTAGCATGATCACTATCACTATTGACACTATTGGTATTATTACTCCACCTAATAAACTCTTACCAAAAGCAGTGAACCATTTACCTATTTTTGAAAAACTCTTATTAATTTTCTCCCAGACACCATCAACCTCTAGTTGTGTTAAATCTCTATGTAAATTCGTAATATTTTTAATATACCCTTCAATACCTTTGCTTTTGTCAGGAATATAAGTGCAGCAATGTTGCACTTTTAGCATCCCACAGACTCCACCCTCTTTTGCCAATAATATATCAAGGGCAAGTCGATTTTGCATAACCATTGATCTAATTGCAACCATTTCTGTATCAATTAATAAAAACCCTCCAGCAGTATCAGTTGACAATCGATCAACCACTGTGGACAATTTTCGAATTTTGTGTGAATTAAGAACCACTCCATCTGAAGGTATTAACGCACTATTTCTGAAAAACTTGCTCTCTTAGGGCCATATGTATCAAAGTTAGGTTTTGCAATTCTCAAGTAGCTAATTTTTGAGAATCGCTATTTGAGAATCGTAAAACGAGATGTATGTAGGATTTGCAAAAAAATTTGCGAATCCTACATATTCCTTAATTGCGAATCGCAAACTGCGATTCGCAATTAAGAAACCCTCCCCATTCATTCCTATGGGCCTAGTGGCCCATAGGAATGAATGGGAAGACATTCTCAATTTGCGATTAGCAATTAGAGAATCGCAAATTGAGAATGCAATTTCAAGGTTGCAAGGGTGTCAAAAGGACACCCTGTTGCACCCTGAAATAAGCCTGGGTGCACATGTGGCGCACATACATGCCCTAAGGGCATGTATGTGCACCACATTGCACTTTGAAAAATGCAAAAAAGTGCATTTTTCTAAGAAATCGCATATTACCACCAACTTGAAGTTGGTGGTAATTTGCGATTCCTTTAGGCCAAATTGCTCTTCTTTGGTGCCTCTTACATTGCATTTAAGGAATCGCAATTTGCAATTCCTTAAATGCATTCGCAAAATAGGGAATCGCAAATTTTGCGATTCCTTATTTTGCGAGGCAGTTTTTCCTTCATACATACCACTAAGCCAAATTGCGATCGCAATTTTGTTTGATACATATGACCCCTACTACGTATTAATCCATGTTTCATCTCATTAATCTTATTATTTCTACCTACGTGGTATACCTTAGGAAATACGATTGCAAAGTAACAACTACCGTACCAGTGGGCAGGCAATCTATAATAAGCATTCCTCCCACACACATAATATACACCTGGGAAAACAGGGTCCATTCCTCCCTTTAATCCCCATCCTCCTGTTATTAAGAAATTATGTTCACATTTACTAGTACCTAAATAGCAGTTGTTATAGTTAGTTTTTAGTCGTAGTAAGCAAAGCTTCCCCTTGTGATTCCAGTCCAGAGACATTGCAGCATAAGTCTCGCCTTTTTTATAATTTCCTTCTCTAAAAGCCCAAGGTGGTATATTAGTTTTCTGTTCCGCAGCCTTTTTATGGAATTCTTGTCTTCTATTCTCTACCATATTAATGAAATCTTTTTCTTCTATTTGTAAACTACAGGTGAGATTATTTTTGTGGGCATATATTAAATCCAAAGTTTGTGTAGTATGAAAGAACTCTCCCATATATTCAGCTTCTAAGCTACTAGATACTTTATTTAAATTCTTTCTAATAGGAAGCTCGGAAAAGACCACATCTAGGTTAGAATAATAAAATTCTAATTTTCCTGTTACATAAAATAGACTAGTAAGTACACTACACGAAACCCCATATGTTAAAGGAAGGTTGTGATATGTCACACCCTCCGAGACAGACGATGGTAATTGCATGCAAACATAACAGTCACTCACATTCATCGTATTAATATATTCATACAATAATTTAGTAAAAACGTTTAATGAGAAATCAGTAATTGATCTATCTTGATGATAAATACTTTCATCATTATGAACTATATTAGTTGGACCTTTAGTAAAAACTTCCACTCATACTTATTGTATTATTAGTCTGATTTTTGTCATTAGTCACCATCAAGACAGGAACAACAATTGATAGTATTAACCACACTGACATATTTAATAAGACGCCACATAAGCAAGCTCTAATACATTTACGTTTTAGACTAGGTTTCGAACGTTCAGTCACTGTAGATTCTATCATTTAAAAAAAATAAAAAATTATAAAAATCTAACTTCACTATTAATTTCTTATAAACCTAATTCTATAAAAAATATGTAAAATCAATCTTCTTTTGTACAACCACACACTTTGATATTTTCTCGGCTTTTTTTTTTTTTCTATCTTTGTCCCCCCTTTTAAGGCCTTTCTCGAGTCTTTTTCAAATCTTCTTGATGTATCAACTTAATTTGACTGGATTATGATGCACCTTAATTTTTCTTACAGTCTCTTTTAAGGTGGTTTAAATTTGCTCTCATCAATTCGTTCTGTATCATCTGTAACTTCTCCTTCTGCTTGATCAGGGCTTTCAATTTCCTTTAAGATAACGTAAATCCACTCAGGTCTGGTATACTTTCGACTTGCAGCTCTTGGTCTTGTTGTTCTACATACTATTTTCTTTTGAGAATCTTCTTGATCTGACTGACTTGAAATTTCATTTATTTGCTCTGGCCCTCTTCTTTCTAGGATATATCTCAGTCTTTTTGCTCCACTTTGCCAGTTATCATTATATCTCAGTCTTTTTGTTTGAACTCCTTCTTCACCCTGATTTTCTGGTTCTACAGTTCTTTTGCATAACCTTTTTCTTGGCTGTTCTTCCTTTTCACTTTCAAAGACTCTTTCTATTTCCTGTTGACTAGTACCCTCTTTTACTTCTTCTCTCTGTTGACTTTGTTCTTGGCTTTCGATAGCTTTTTCTGTCAGCTGTTTGTCTTCTTCAATCGACTCTTTTTCTTGTTGGCCTTGTTCTAGGCTTCCAGCAACCACTTCTTCTGTTTGGATATCACTCTCAATCCATCCCTCTGTATGTTGGCTTCCTTCTTGATTTTTGGATTCTTCTTCCTCACTCTCTCCAACAGCAGTCTTTTCAGTCCAAGTATCTGGTGCCCACTCTACTCGGCTGGTACTTGGTTGTTCATCATCCACAGGCTCAGTGACATCTGCCTCTCTGGAATTTTCAGGCTCACAACCTCTGGCTTCTGGTCTCTTTTTTTATTTTTCCAGTTGCCGTTCAACTTCTTCAAGTGGACTTGGGACTCTTCTAGTATGGCTGGCGTGTATCCAATTTGGTAGGCCACCACACTTTACTGCAGTTGTTGTTATCAATATGATTTGGTACGGTCCATGCCACCTGGGTTCTAAACACGACTTCCTCACGTGTTTCTTGACAATAACCCACTCTTCTGGACTTAGATCATGCACTGGATTCAGCTGTATTTCATTTGCGTCTGCTCCAACCTGATAAGACACAGAACGCACCATATCAGCCAGTCCTTTGCAATATTCAAGAATCAGATCATCAGAAATGCTCATCAGTTTGTTTGCTGGTACAATTGCTTGTCTCATGACTCTTCCCATGAGAACCTCGTGTGGACTCAATCCAGTTCTCCTGTCAGGAATGCTTCTGAGACTCATTAAGACCAAGGGCAAAGCATCAGGCCATTTCAGTGTTGTGGATGCACAAACTTTTCCTAATCTAGATTTTATAGTGCCATTGATTTGCTCCACAATTCCAGAAGCCTCTGGTCGGTAAGCACAGTGCAGCTTTTGTTCAATTTGCAATGCTGCGCAAATTATTCGAATTATTTCATTATTAAAATGTGGTCCCCTATCTGTTTCTAGAGTGACTGGAAATCCGTACCTTGGCATTAATTCTCTCAAAAGCAATTTAGCCACGGTAAGGCTATCATTCCCCCTTGTAGGATAAGCCTCTACCCAGCGAGAAAAGAGACACACAATGACAAGTACATATTTCAAACCATTACACGGAGGCAATTCAATAAAATCAAGTTGCAAACGTGTAAATGGTCCTGCAGCCTTTCCGATAGTTCCTGTACCCACAACAGTCCTTCTCCCTGGATTCTGCTGCTTGCAAACAACGCACCTCTGGCACAAACTCTCTGCAATGTACCTGAACTTGGGATTAAACCAGGTCTGCTTAAAGAGTCTAATCATTGCATCCCTTCCAACATGAGTGATCCCATGATAGACTCTTGCCATATGAGAAAGCATGCAATCGGGCATAACTGGTCTGTCATCTACATATACCCAAATTTCCTCTTCTGGTGTTTTTGTACATCCTGCTTTTCTCCAAAGCTCCTTTTCCTCTTCACTAGCTTCTTCCTGTAACTGCTTAATTTCATCCCAATTGTTTATTGATGTAAACATTAAATGGCAATCAGTGATTTTTCTTTCTGTTTTCCTGTTAAGTGCAGCTGAATTTTCCGCACAGAAACGCGCCAACTGATCTGCGTATCTGTTGCCACTGGTCACATAATCATTTCCTGATATATGCGCTGTGCATTTTACCACTGCAATTTGTTTTGGCAATTGCAGGGCATCCAATAAATCTCTCACAATTTTCCCATTTTTAATAGGGGAACCTGATGAAGTCATGAATCCCCTTTGCATCCATAATTGGCCGAAATCACGCACCACCCCGAAACCATATTGACTGTCCGTAAATATGGTTACCCTCAAATTTCGGGAAACTTTACATGCTCTAATCAGAGCGTATAATTCTGCAATTTGTGCTGATTTTACCACAAATAGGCAGGATGCTTCCACAGTTCCAGTTACCATGCATACTGCATAAGCAGCGCTCAACTCTCCTCTTTTATTCCTCAAACATGATCCATCAACAAACAGAACATTGTCAGATTCTTCCAAAGGCACATATTGGAGGTCAGCCCTAGGTTTTGTACAGAATTCTGTCACAGCCAAACAATCATGATCCAAACAATCATTACCTCCTCCCATAAGGATTTGGTAGTAGTGTTACTGGATTTAAGGTGGTACACCTCACAACTGTCACATTTTCAGCACCCAGAATCACTCTCTCGTACCTAGTCAGCCGACTGGGAGTCAAGTGCTGAGTTCGTGTTTTGGCTAAAAGAATCTCAACAGAATGTGAAACATACACTTTGACTGGATAACCCATCACAATTGCTTCACTTTGTTCTAAACTCACACATGTAGCAGCAACGGCTTTCAAGCATCCTGGTAATGCTGCAGCCACAGAATCTAATGTAGCAGAAAAATATGCCACTGGACGTCTAGTCAATCTGTGCCTTTGAGTTAACACTGCTAACGCACATCCATCTCGCTCACAACAGAACAATGCAAATTCTTTTGTATAATCAGGCATTCCCAATGCTGGTGCTTGGCACAAACTGTCTCGCAAATTTATAAAAGCTTCCATACTCTCATCATCCAAATCAATCGGATCAGTCACATCTTTATGCGTCAACCTCTGTAAAGGTTTGGCAATCACTGAAAATCCATTTATCCATTGTTTGCAGTAACCAACCATTCCCAAAAACATTCACACTTCGCTCTGGGTTCTTGGAGGTCTCATCCGTTGAATTGCCTCAATTCTTTCTGGTGTTACTTTTCTAACTCCTTTCTCAATCCTGTGTCCTAGGTATTGTACTTCTTGTTCGCAGAATTGCAATTTCGCAGGTGACACTTTATGTCCCCCTTCTGCCAGATGGTTCAATAAGGCAATAGTATCTGTCACACACGCCTTTCGAGTTTTTGATGCCAACAGTAGGTCATCAATGTATTGAACCAAAACCGAATCTTCTGGCATTACCAATGTCTCCAGACATTTTTTCAGAATTTGATTGAAAATCGAGGGGCTTTCTGTGTACCCTTGAGGAACTCGGCACCATGCCAAGACGCGGTTTCCAAACTGAAATGAAAATAAAAACTGACTGTCTGGGTGTAGAGGAATTGAGAAAAATGCTTGCCACAAATCAATTACGGTGTATCATTTGGCATTACATGGAATCTGTAAAGGATCACTGCTGGGATTGGCACAATTGGACAGCAAGGTACCACTATCTTATTGATTTTTCTCAAATCTTGCACTAGTCTGTATTTTCTACTTGGTTTTTTTAATTCCCATAATAGGTGAGTTACAAGGACTGCTCAGTATTTCTCTTAGAATGCCTTGTTCGATCATTTGATCGATCACAGGAGCAACTCCTGCCATTGTCTCAGGACTCATTTTATATGGAGGAGTATTTGGGTAATGAGCACCAGGTTTCACTATAACCTGAATAGTATCCACATTTTTCATTAACCCTATTTCCTTTCCTGTAAAATCCCATACATCTGATCTTACGGTCTCTCTCAGCTCATCAGGCAAATTCTGTTCTGTTAAAAGTGAATATAGTTCATCCACTTCCGTCCCTTGCTTTGCTAGCATCAACTTAAATTCGACATCCTCATCAGGTGTCTGAAATGCAATACCATCAGGCGTACAAACGATGGTACAATTCATTTTGCATAGTAAATCTCGTCCCAATAGATTCACTGGGCTCGAATCACATACCACAAATCGATGCATGTCTTTAAACCTCCCAATGTGAACCTCAATTGGTTCTGTAACTGGAGTTTTAATCTGCTTATTTGACACTCCCACAACTTGGATAGTTTCTCCCGAGAGGGTTAGGTTAGGAATTTCTGCTGCTCTCACAGTAGAACGGGTAGCACCAGTGTCCACTAGGAATGTAATGTTGTTACCTTCCACCTTCCCATCAACAAATGGACCTGACTGATCTACCTCCAGAGTTGCGCCAAGCACGCACTCTTCCTCCCCCCTCAGGTACCGTCATTGGCTACTCTCCGAATCACTCTCATTACACTGCAACCAATATTGTGGAATCATCTGCACATTTGGGTTCTTACCATGTGGTTCCATAGGAGTAAATCCAGTATTCACACTGTATCTCTGTACCTGAGCACCTACATTACTCTGCATAGGAGCTTGGGGCACCTGTAACTGTGGTGTAACTGTTGCTGTTGTTGGGTCACAACCACTTCATTCTGCACCTGTGAATTTAAATTTTGGTTTGTCCCATTAATTTTTACAGTGCTTCTACACTCGTTCTTCCAATGTCCAAGCTTACCGCACGCATGACAAGGAAATTTTCTTTTCAAATCACCTTTAACCCCTTCGCTGCTAGGCCTTTTCCCCCCCTGTGCTAAGCCTTTTTTTGGCTATTTGGGGTAGTTCGCGCTTAGGCCCCTGTAACCTTTTGACCACATAAGGTATCCACGCAAAATTTGCGTCCTTTTTTTCCAACATAATGGGGATTCTAAAGGTACCCAGGGTTTGTGGATTCCCCTGGAGGGGACCCAGACATTTGCCAAAATACAGCTACATTTGTTTTTTTTTGAAAAATGGGAAAAAAGGGCTCCAGATGAAAGCGTCTGGTTTTTTCCCTGCAAATGGTATCAAAAAAGGGGTTGTGGTGCTGAAATCACCATTTTCCCAGATTTCAGGGACAAGCAGACTTTTGTCAGAAAACCAACATTTTGTACACAGTTTTGGCATTTTTCTGGGACATTGCCTATTTTTGCTATTTTTTGTGCTTTCAACCTCCTTCCAGTTAATGGTAGAAATGGGTATGAAAACAATAATGGATCCTGAAAAACTATACATTTTAGAAAAGTAGACAAAATTCTGAATTCAGCAAGGGGTCATTTGTGTAGATCCTTCAAGGTTTCTTTATAGAAACTAACAGTTAAATATAGGAAAAATTGAAAATTAGTTGAAAAAAACAGCCATTTGTGTCAACGTTTTTACCTGTAACTTTTACTAATTATGACAGATGTTTGAAAGCAATATACCATTACATCCGCTGGACATTTCTGGTTGTGGGGATATATAGGACTTGTAGGTTCATTAAGAACCCGACGAACCCAGAGCCAATAACTGAGCAGCGACTTGCAATGATTTTTTATTATATACTGGGTATATAGCAATTAATCTGGGAAAATGTATACATGGAAAAATCGGTATGAAAGACACCTATGTATTTCTGAAATGGCAACAAAATATAGAGCTTAGAAACAGTAGATATTTGCACATTTCCGAAATTGGGAATACCCATACTAGCATGAGAATTATAGGACATTTTTCAAAATGACATCTTTTTTATACATTGTCTTTCATTTGGAAGGCAGAAATGCATCGAAAGTCAATAGGTAATAACAGTTGCTCTACAATCCTGTGTTACCCTAAGTCTCCCGATAAAAATGGTACCTCACTTGTGTGGGTAGGCTTAGTGCCCACGACAGGAAACGGCTCAAAATGTAACGTGGACACACCACATTTTCACAATGAAAAATTACCACTTTTTGCAAAGTGCCTAGCTGTGGTTTTTGAACCCTAGCTCTGCCGGCACCTAGGGAAACCTAGCAAACCTATACATTTTTGAAAACTAGACACCCAGGGGAATCCAGGATGGGGTGACTGGACTGGCCCTCACCAGGTTCTGTTACCCAGAATCCCTTGCAAACCTAAAAAATTGTCAAAAAAGACACATTTTCCTCACATTTCTGTGGTGCAAAGTTCTGGAATCTGCGTGGATCCACAAAATTCCACCCACCCCGCGTTCCCCAAAGTCTTCCGAGAAAAATGGTACATCACTTGTGTGGGTAGGCCTAGTGCCCGTGACAGGAAACGGCCCAAAACGCAAGGTGGACACACCACATTTTCACAGTGAAAAATGACCCTTTTTTTGCAAAGTGCCTAGCTGTAGTTTCTGAACCCTAGCTCTGCCGGCACCTAGGGAAACTTAGCAAACCTATACATTTTTGAAGACTAGACACCCAGGGGAATCCAGAATGGGGTGACTTGACTGGCTCTCACCAGGTTCTGTTACCCAGAATCCCTTGCAAACCTAAAAAATTGTCAAAAAAAACACATTTTCCTCACATTTCTGTGGTGCAAAGTTCTGGAATCTGCGTGGATCTACAAAATTCCACCCACCCCGCGTTCCCCAAAGTCTTCCGAGAATTATGGTACCTCACTTGTGTGGGTAGCCCTAGTGCCCGCGACAGGAAACGGCCCAAAACGCAAGGTGGACACATCACATTTTCACAGTGAAAAATGACCCTTTTTTTGCAAAGTGCCTAGCTGTAGTTTTTGAACCCTAGCTCCGCCGGCACCTAGGGAAACCTAGCAAACCTGTATATTTTCGAAAACTAGACACCCAGGGAAATCCAGGATGGGGTGAATTGACTGGCTCTCACCAGATTCTGTTACCCAGAATCCCTTGCAAACCTAAACAATTGTTAAAAAAACCACATTTTCCTCACATTTCTGTGGTGCAAAGTTCTGGAATCTGCGTGGATCTACAAAGTTCCACCCACCCCGCGTTCCCCAAAGTCTTCCGAGAAAAATGGTACCTCACTTGTGTGGGTAGGCCTAGTGCCTGCGACAGGAAACGGCCCGAAACGCAAGGTGGACACACCACATTTTCACAGTGAAAAATGACCCTTTTTTTGCAAAGTGCCTAGCTGTAGTTTTTGAACCCTAGCTCCGCCGGCACCTAGGGAAACCTAGCAAACCTGTACATTTTTGAAAACTAGACACCCAGGGGAATCTAGGATGAGATGACTTGACTGGCTCTCACCAGGTTCTGTTACCCAGAATCCCTTGCAAACATAAAACATTGTCAAAAAAAACACATTCTCCTCACATTTCTGTGGTGCAAAGTTCTGGAATCTGCGTGGATCCACAAAATTCCACCCACCCCGCGTTCCCCAAAGTCTTCCGAGAAAAATGGTACCTCACTTGTGTGGGTGGGCATAGTGCCCACGACAGGAAACGGCTCAAAATGTAACGTGGACACACCACATTTTCACAATGAAAAATTACCACTTTTTGCAAAGTGCCTAGCTGTGGTTTTTGAACCCTAGCTCTGCCGGCACCTAGGGAAACCTAGCAAACCTATACATTTTTGAAAACTAGACACCCAGGGGAATCCAGGATGGGGTGACTGGACTGGCCCTCACCAGGTTCTGTTACCCAGAATCCCTTGCAAACCTAAAACATTGTAAAAAAAAACACATTCTCCTCACATTTCTGTGGTGCAAAGTTCTGGAATCTGCGTGGATCCACAAAATTCCACCCACCCCGCGTTCCCCAAAGTCTTCCGAGAAAAATGGTACCTCACTTGTGTGGGTGGGCATAGTGCCCGCGACAGGAAACGTCCCAAAACGCAAGGTGGACACACCACATTTTCACAGTGAAAAATGACCCTTTTTTTGCAAAGTGCCTAGCTGTAGTTTTTGAACCCTAGTTCCACCGGCACCTAGGGAAACCTAGCAAACCTGTACATTTTTGAAAAGTAGACACCCAGGGGAATCCAGGATAGGGTGACTTGACTTGCTCTCACCAGGTTCTGTTACCCAGAATCCCTTGCAAACCTAAAAAATTGTCCAAAAAACCACATTTTCCTCACATTTCTGTGGTGCAAAGTTCTGGAATCTGCGTGGATCCACAAAATTCCACCCACCCCGCGTTCCCCAAAGTCTTCTGAGAAAAATGGTACCTCACTTGTGTGGGTAGGCCTAGTGCCCGAGACAGGAAACGGCCCAAAACGCAAGGTGGACATACCACATTTTCACAGTGAAAAATTACCCTTTTTTTGCTAAGTGCCTAGCTGTAGTTTTTGAACCCTAGCTCTGCCGGCACCTAGGGAAACCTAGCAAACCTATCCATTTTTGAAAACTAGACACCCAGGGGAATCTAGGATGAGATGACTTGACTGGCTCTCACCAGGTTCTGTTACCCAGAATCCCTTGCAAACCTAAAACATTGTCAAAAAAAACACATTCTCCTCACATTTCTGTGGTGCAAAGTTCTGGAATCTGCGTGGATCCACAAAATTCCACCCACCCCGCGTTCCCCAAAGTCTTCCGAGAAAAATGGTACCTCACTTGTGTGGGTAGGCCTAGTGCCCGCGACAGAGAACGGCCCAAAACGCAAGGTGGACACACCACATTTTCACAGTGAAAAATGACCCTTTTTTTGTAAAGTGCCTACCTGTAGTTTTTTAACCCTAGCTCTGCCGGCACCAAGGGAAACCTAGAAAACCTATACATTTTTGAAAACTAGATACCCAGGGGAATCCAGCATGGGGTGACTTGACTGGCTCTCACCAGGTTCTGTTACCCAGAATCCCTTGCAAACCTAAGAAATTGTCAAAAAACCACATTTTCCTCACATTTCTGTGGTGCAAAGTTCTGGAATCTGCGTGGATCCACAAAATTCCACCCACCCCGCGTTTCCCAAAGTCTTCCGAGAAAAATGGTACCTCACTTGTGTGGGTAGGCTTAGTGCCCGCGACAGGAAACGGCCCAAAACGCAAGGTGGACACACCACATTTTCACATTGAAAAATGACCCTTTTTTTGCAAAGTGCCTAGCTGTAGTTTTTGAAACCTAGCTCCGCCGGCACCTAGGGAAACCTAGCAAACCTATACATTTTTGAAAACTAGACACCCAGGGAAATCCAGGATGGGGTGACTTGACTGGCTCTCACCAGGTTCTGTTACCCAGAATCCCTTGCAAACCTAAAAAATGGTTAAAAAAAACACATTTTCCTCACATTTCTGTGGTGCAAATTTCTGGATTCTGCGAGGATCCACAAAACTCCACCCACCCCACGTCCCCCAAAGTCTTCTGTGAAAAATGGTACCTCACTTGTGTGGGTAGGCCTAGTGCCCGCGACAGGCAGGGGCCCAAAACGTACTGAGGCGACATCAAAATTGCCTATCACAAAACAACCTGGTTTTGCAAGGGGGGTCACCTGGATTTTGGCCCCGTGCTCGGCGGCCAGCTAGGGAAACCTACCAAACCCACACATTTCTGATAACTAGACACCCGGGGGATTCCAGGGAGGTATGGCTTGCGTGGATCCCCCAACGTGTTCTTACCCAGAATCCCCGGCAAACCTCAAATTAAGCTGAAATAAATCACTTTTTCCACACATTTTTGTGTGGAAAAGTTGTGGCATCACCGGGCTGAAACAAATTTCCTACCACCCAGCGTTCCCCTGGGTCTCCCGATAAAAATGGTGCCTCACTCGTGTGGGAGGCCCAAGTACCCGCGACAGGCAAGGGCCCAAAACGTTTTGAGCCGACATCAAAATTGCCTATCACAAAACAACCTGGTTTTGCAAGGGGGGTCACCTGAGTTTTTGGCCCGTGCTCGGCGGCCAGCTAGGGAACCTACTAAACCCACACATTTCTGAAAACTAGACACCCGGGGGATTCCAGGGAGGTATGGCTTGCGTGGATCCCCCAACGTTTTCTTACCCAGAATCCCCTGCAAACCTCAAATTTAGCTGAAAAAATCACTTCTTCCACACATTTTTGTGTGGGAAAGTTGTGGTATCACCGGGCTGACACAAATTTCCTACCACCCAGCATTCCCCCGGGTCTCCCGATAAAAATGGTGCCTCACTCGTGTGGGAGGCCCAAGTACCCGTGACAGGCAAGGGACCAAAACATTTTGTGATAGGCAATTTTGATGTCTCCTCAAAACGTTTTGGGCCCTTGCCTGTCGCGGAACTTGGGCCTCCCACACGAGTGAGGCACCATTTTTATCGGGAGACCCGGGGGACGCTGGGTGTTAGGAAATTTGTGTCAGCCCGGTGATGCCACAACTTTCCCACACAAAAATGTGTGGAAAAAGTGATTTTTTCAGCTAAATTTGAGGTTTGCAGGGATTCTGGGTAAGAAAACGTTGGGGATCCACGCAAGCCATACCTCCCTAGAATCCCCCGGGTGTCTAGTTTTCAGAAATGTGTGGGTTTGGTAGCTTTCCCTAGCTGGCCGCCGAGCACAGGGAAAAAACCCGGGTGACCCCCCTTGCAAAACCAGGTTGTTTTGTGATAGGCAATTTTGATGTCGCCTCAAAACGTTTTGGGCCCTTGCCTGTTGCGGGTACTTGGGCCTCCCACACGAGTGAGGCACCATTTTTACCGGGAGACCCAGGGAACGCTGGGTGGTAGGAAATTTGTGTCAGCCCAGTGATGCCACAACTTTCCCACACAAAAATGTGTGGAAAAAGTGATTTTTCAGCTACATTTGAGGTTTGCAGGGGATTCTGGGTAAGAATACGTTGGGAGATCCACACAAGCCATACCTCCCTGAAATCCCCCAGGTGTCTAGTTTTTAGAAATGTGTGGGTTTGGTTGGTTTCCCTCGCTGGCCGCCGAGCACGGGGCCAAAAATCCAGGTGACCCCCCTTGCAAAACCAGGTTATTTTGTGATAGGCAATTTTGATGTCGCCTCAATACGTTTTGGACCCTTGCCTGTCGCGGGTACTTGGACCTCCCACACGAGTGAGGCACCATTTTTATCGGGAGACCCAGGGGAACTCTGGGTGGTAGGAAATTTGTGTCAGCCCAGTGATGCCACAACTTTCCCACACAAAAATGTGTGGAAAAAGTAATTTTTTCAGCTAAATTTGAGGTTTGCAGGGGATTCTGGGTAAGAAAACTTTGGGAGATCCACGTAAGCCATACCTCCCTGGAATCCCCCGGGTGTCTAGTTTTCAGAAATGTGTGGGTTTGGTAGGTTTCCCTAGCTGGCCGCAGAGCACGGGGACAAAAACCAAGGTGACCCCCCTTGCAAAACCAGGTTGTTTTGTGATAGGCAATTTTGATGTCGCCTCAATAAGTTTTGGGCCCTTGCCTGTCGCGGGTACTTGGGCCTCCCACACGAGTGAGGCACCATTTTTATTGGGAGACCCGGGGGAACACTTGGTGGTAGGAAATTTGTGTCAGCCCGGTGATGCCACAACTTTCCCACACAAAAATGTATGGAAAAAGAGATTTTTTCAGCTAAATTTGAGGTTTGCAGGGGATTCTGGGTAAGAAAACTTTGGGGGATCCATGCAAGCCATACCTCCGTGGAATCCCCCGGGTGTCTAGTTTTCAGAAATGTGTGGGTTTGGTAGGTTTTCCTAGCTGGCCACCGAGCACGGGGCCAAAAACCCAGGTGACCCCCCTTGCAAAACCAGGTCGTTTTGTGATAGGCAATTTTGATGTCGACTCAATACGTTTTGGGCCCTTGCCTGTCACGGGTCCTTAACCCACCCACGTGAGTGAGGTACTATTTGTATTGGGATACTTGGAGAAAGGCGGGGGGTAGGAAATTTGTTGTTTCTTTCTGCAGCGTGAACATTTTGGCACAATAATGCAAGGAAAATGTGACAGAGAGACAAAAATGGTGCCTCACTCATGTGGGAGGCCCAAGTACCCACGACAGGCAAGGGTCCAAAACGTTTTGAGGCGACATCAAAATTGCCTATCACAAAACAACCTGGTTTTGCAAGGGGGGTCACCTGGATTTTTGGCCCCGTGCTCGGCGGCCAGCGAGGGAAACCAACCAAACCCACACATTTCTGAAAACTAGACACCTGGGGGATTTCAGGGAAGTATGGCTTGTGTGGATCCCCCAACGTTTTCTTACCCAGAATCCCCTGCAAACCTCAAATGTAGCTGAAAAAATCACTTTTTCCACACATTTTTTGTGTGGGAAAGTTGTGGCATCACTGGGCTGACACAAATTTCCTACCACCCAGCGTTCCCCTGGGTCTCCCGATAAAAATGGTGCCTCACTCGTGTGGGAGGCCCAAGTACCCGCAACAGGCAAGGGCCCAAAACGTTTTGAGGCGACATCAAAATTGCCTATCACAAAACAACCTGGTTTTGCAAGGGGGTCACCCGAGTTTTGGCCCCGTGCTCGGCGGCCAGCTAGGAAAGCTACCAAACCCACACATTTCTGAAAACTATACACCCGGGGATTCTAGGGAGGTATGGCTTGCGTGGATCCCCCAACGTTTTCTTACCCAGAATCCCTGCAAACCTCAAATTTAGCTGAAAAAATCACTTTTCCACACATTTTGTGTGGGAAAGTTGTGGCATCACCGGGCTGACACAAATTTCCTAACACCCAGCGTTCCCCCGGGTCTCCCGATAAAAATGGTGCCTCACTCGTGTGGGAGGCCCAAGTTCCCGCGACAGGCAAGGGCCCAAAACGTTTTGAGGCGACATCAAAATTGCCTATCACAAAATGTTTTGGTCCCTTGCCTGTCGCGGGTACTTGGGCCTCCCACACGAGTGAGGCACCATTTTTATCGGGAGACCCGGGGGAATGCTGGGTGGTAGGAAATTTGTGTCAGCCCGGTGATACCACAACTTTCCCACACAAAAATGTGTGGAAGAAGTGATTTTTTCAGCTAAATTTGAGGTTTGCAGGGGATTCTGGGTAAGAAAACGTTGGGGGATCCACGCAAGCCATACCTCCCTGGAATCCCCCGGGTGTCTAGTTTTCAGAAATGTGTGGGTTTGGTAGGTTTCCCTAGCTGGCCGCCGAGCACGGTTTGCAGGACATTGTGGGTAAGATAACTTGTTGGGATCCACAAGAGAGACATCACCATGTGCTCCCATGGGTGTTTAGTTTACGACAATATCTACAGTTGGTAGGTTATTCTTAGATGGAATGTACACCTTGTCAGAGAGACTAAAAAGACAAAGATTACTGCACAGCCATCTATTCCTCAAGCACAAACACATACTGGTTGGATTTGGCACGAGGGCGAGTGATGGTTCAGTATATAAAATTTTATTAACAAGTGATTTCACAACAAATGAAATGCAGTCAATAATTGAAAGGACAAAAAACTGAACCAGTGACTCGCAGCTCGTGAGCTGTAAAGCCACGTCAAGGCCCCAACCGCTTTACAGGCCATTCACACACCTTTCATACGTGATACACACAAGACCATTCACACCACCAGGCACGAAACCAACACATTACAACATTCACAAAAAGGGACAAGGTACCCCCTGCTTGAGAAAGACAGAAAAGTCAAATATTTCTGCACAACCACCTATTCTTCAAGCACACAGACATACTGGTTGGATTTGGCATGAGGGTGAGTGATGGTTCAGTATATACAGTTGTATTAACCAGAGATTTCACAAAAATGAAATGCACTGTTGATAATTGAAAGAACGAGAAACTGAACCATTGACTCACAGCTCGTGAGCTGTAAAGCCACGACAAGGCACCAACCGCTTTACAGGCCATTCATACACCTTTCATACGTGTGACACATACAAAACCATTCACACCGCCAGCCGCGGGCCCAGCACATTACAACACTCACACCAGCAGACAGGGCCATTCAAGGGCCCATCACTTTCACACGCCCACATTCCTGACACAGCAACCACACCAGCTCACGGATTGCGTGGAGTGGCGTTTAGCTAGCAGTGTGTGTAGTGACCAGCAGCAAGTTACTACTCACACACCGCCAGCCAAGCGCCCGTCCACACACACCGCCAGCCAAGCGCCAGGCCACACACACCGCCAGCCAAGCGCCAGTCCACACACACCGCCAGCCAAGCGCCAGTCCACGCACACCGCCAGCCAAGCGCCAATCCACGCACACCTCCAGCCAAGCGCCAGTCCACTCACCGCCAGCCAAGCACCAGTCCACGCACACCGCCAGCCAAGCACCAGTCCACGCACACCGCCAGCCAAGCGCCAATCCACGCACACCGCCAGCCAAGCGCCAATCCACGCACACCACCAGCCAAGCGCCATTCCACGCACACCGCCAGCCAAGTGCCAGTCCACTCACCGCCAGCCAAGTGCCAGCCCACGCACACCGCCAGCCAAGCGCCAGTCCACGCACACCGTCATAAATTTTTTTTAAACAAGAAAGAAAACACAAACCAATTGCAACTAAATACAACACTATAACTACAAAAACAACAGCAGTAACTAAAGACATCATTCTATTGCCAAACGTTAAACTGAACAACTATATAAAACCATACAGACCAGGCAGTACACTATTAGACTCATGGTTGCTCCCAAAATCTCTTTTGAGTGTGATACAATCTGAAACATGTGGGCACACACAGCCCAGGATTAGAAGGACAATCGGCACAGTGCATACGACTCTCCTTCCGCACACCTCTTCGCAAGCAGACTCTACATCTCTTACAGGGATTGGTTTTTTGGGCGTGGGAGGAATTAAATCAGGAAAGTGACGATCTTTCAATCTAGCCACATCCTCCACCACTCCAACTCTAGGAACACTTGCCTGTTCCACAACAACAAGGCTGCCTATCACAGACTCCTGAAACTGAACAAAAGTCAACTTTGACGCAGGAGAACACTCCTTGTACACAACAAAAGCATTGAAAGTTGCTAAATTGAAGAGATGGATGGCCAACTTCTTATACCAAATGTAAGCCTTACGAAAAGCAGTTTAAGGTTCCAACCTCTGATCTACTCTATCAACACCACCCATGTGCTTATTGTAGTCTAAAATGCACACAGGTTTGCGCACTTCAGCAATCTGACCCCAAACAGCCACAGGTGAAGTACTCTCATCATGGATGGTAGTCAGCATGTACACATCCCTCCTGTCCACAAATTTCACAGCTAGTAGTTCATCACTACGCAAGGAACTGCACTGTCCCCTCTGAAGTTTTTTGCAAACAAGCTCTTTTGGATACCCTTTACGGTTAGAGCGGATTGTGCCACAAGCAAAAGTGTACACTTTGAACAATTCCTTAAACAATTGCACAGCAGTGTAGAAGTTATCAAGGTACAAATGGTGGCCTCTGTTAAACAGTCCTCTAGCAAGATCCCACACAATTTTCTCTGAAACTCCAAAAGTGGACGGACAACCAGGGGGGTCAATAGTGGAATCCCTACCAGTGTACACCCGGAAATTAAAGACATATCCTGTCCTACTCTCAGACAACATATACAGCTTAATTCCATAACGTGCCCTCTTGCTAGGAATGTACTGCCTAAAAACCAAACGGTCCTTGAACAGGACCAAAGACTCATCAATAGCTATTTCTTTCCCTGGAGTATAGATCTCTGAAAATCGATCTACAAAGTGATCAGGAACAGGCCGAATCTTAAAAAGACGGTCACAGTCAGGGTGATCTCGTGGCAACGCCAAAGTATTATCAACAAAATGCAGCATCCGAAGCAAAAGTAAATACCAATCACGACTCATAATTGCAGGAAATATGGCCGTTGCCATCAAGGGACTGGTAGACCAATATGAAGCCATGGACGGCTTCCTTATCAAGCCCATCAAAAAAGTCAAACCCAAAAACTTCTTCATCTCTTCCAGATTTGTGGGAGTCCACCGGGTAGCTCTAGAGTGGGGCTTAAGTCTGGCACTGTTGTCCCTCAAAAACTGTTCAGCATACAAATTAGTCTGCTCAACAATCTCAGCCAAAAATACATCATCCATAAACAACTGAAAAAACTGTATAGGCAAAAAAAAATTCACAATCCACTCCACACCCTGCATAACCACTAAAGGCAGGCAACACCGGCTGCACCATGTTTGGATCAACCCAAAGTCCAGCACTTCCAGTAGGAAGCCTTGCAGCCTCAGGCTGCAATACCGATGTCTCTTGCTGCACCATCGGCACATCAGTGTCCCCCTCTAAAACAGGCACTTCATCCGCACTGAGAGTAGCTTCATCTGCACTGAGAGTAGCTTCATCATCCGATGATTCCATGTGGAGAGAAAAGTCACTGCCTGAATCTTCCCCTCCCTCTTCTCCCTCAGACGCACTGTCAGTCTCATAATCCTGCTCAGAGGAAGATTCAACCACCTGCTGAGCAGTAATTCTACGGCTAGCCATAATGCTTACTAATAAAGGTAACTTGTCAAACAAGTCAACAACAACAAACCCTTTGTAAAAAAAGAAATAAACAAAATGTAGCTTTATCACAAAGACCTATATACTCCAACACTATACCACTCACTTGCCAGAAGCAGCTAGACTCACCACCTCCTACTCTGCACAGACACAGTAAGGATCAAGAATATCCCACTAAAAAAGAAAAAGAAAAGAAAATTACACATAAGACAATGCAAAACACATCACAAAGAATTTCATGCTCAGAACACTAACAAATATGCTGCCATTATGACACCACTTACAAAAAAATTCATTCATGCATGACAATAATACTCATTTGGAGTAAACACAACAAAAATGTTTTTCTTACCAAATAAATGCAATTACGCAAAACTGCAGAACAACCACTGCCGAAACCGCAAACAAGAATCAAAAGCGTAACACTTAAATAAAAAGGAGAAAAAAACATTACAATCACATATGAAAATAATGCACCAGTCCACACACAATCCACCAACCAAGCTAAGGGGTAGGTGGGCCTAACAGTATAAATAAAATATTCACCCCCGTAAAAGGAGAGCAACCCTTGCCCAAGAGGCCACTCCCCAACACCAAAATTTAAAAAACCCTGGTGTCTAGTGGCTTCTGCCCCCTTGGGGGCAGATGGGCATAAAAACATACTGCTGATCTGCCACCCAAAGAGGGCAGAAGTGGCCCCAATCATTCTCCCATAAAGGGGAGCGACCCTTGCCCAAGGGGCCGCTCCCCAACATAACAAAAAACAATCCCTGGTGGCCTAGTGGCCATATAAAAAACAAATCCGCCGATCTGCCCCCCAACAGCCAAATTAATGCTCCCCAAAGGGGAGCGACCCTTGCCCAAGGGGCCACTCCCCACAAATAAATCCCTGGTGGTCTAGTGGGCCCAATTTAAAAAAGAAATGGCAAGATCTGCCCCCCCCAGGAGGGCAGACAGCCAAAAACATTGCCCCCAAAGGGGAGCGACCCTTGCCCAAGGGGCCACTCCCCACAAATTAATCCCTGGTGGTCTAGTGGGCCACTAAATAAAAAATGGCGGATCTGCCCCCCTAGGGGGGGAACAGACAGCCAAAAACATTGCCCCCAAGGGTGAGCGACCCTTGCCCAAGGGGCCACTCCCCGCAAATTAATCCCTGGTGGTCTAGTGGGCAACTACATTAAAAAAATGGTGAGATCTGCCCCCCTAGTGGGACGCAGACAGCCAAACACATTGCCCCCAAGGGGGAACGACCCTTGCCCAAGGGGCCACTCCCCACAAATTAATCCCTGGTGGTCTAGTGGGCCACTAAATAAATAAAAATTGCGAGATCTGCCCCCTCCAGGGGGCAGACAGCCAAAAACAATGCCCCCAAGGGGGAGCGACCCTTGCCCAAGGGGCCACTCCCCATAAATGTATCCCTGGTGGTCTAGTGGACCACTTTAATTTAAACAAATGGCGCAATCTGCCCCCTAGGGGGGCAGACACAGCCAAAACATATTGCCCCCAAATAGGGGAGCGACCCTTGCCTAAGGGGCCGCTCTCCGCAAACAGTAGATCAATTTCAAAATAAAAAAAATTAAAAATCCCTGGTGTCTAGTGGGCATTCCTGCTGCACGATCGCATGATCGTGCAGCAGGAATGCTCAAAAGAGGCATCAGGGGAAAGGAAAACCCCTTTCCTTTCCCCTGATGCCTCTTTTTTAAAATCACCCCCCTCCCACGAGGAGAAACTCACCTCGTTCTCCGACGACGCGCTGGAAGCAAATGGCTTCCAGCGCGTTGGGAATCCCTTAATGATGTCAGCGCGCCTTGCGCGCTGACGTCATTGATGACGTGGAAGGGGGGGCAGGGGGAGGCATCTCCGGTGGGGGCACATAGATGGGCGGCCCACGGGGGGAGCGCCAGCGCTTCCCCCGTGGGTGGGTGCTAGGAAGGCCGGGAGCCGTCCTGAGCACACGCCCACCGTGTCTCAGGACGGCTCCCGGTCGTCCTGAGCACGGAAGGGGTTAACACATTTTCCTTTACCCTTTCCAACACCTGGTACCTGAACATTTTGATTCTGATTATTCGTTTGCTTGACACTATTTGCTTCCTGTTGCTCTGCTACCTTAACTTGCGCCCACATCCTTTTTTCCTTAAGCTTTTTGTGTCTTGAATCAATGTCGTCGCTGCAGTACTTTGCATATCTCAAAATCTCATCTACCGTTTTATTCTGCCAGCAAATCAGATGCTGTTGAATCATATTACTAATCTCTAGTTTCAGTCCAAACACAAAACGATACACAAAATGTCCCATATCCTTGTCACCTATATTCTCAAATCCGCTATACTGCTTAAACACCTGTAACAACCGTTCATAGTATGCATGCACTGACTCTTTTGGCTCCTGTGTTGTCCTGTCTATTTTTACCCAATCAGTTTCCTTCGGGGAAATCTTTCCTTTCAGAAAAGTAATCACCTGATTGTACTTTTTCATCACCTCATCTGAAGGTGCACCAGTTTTAGGGTCTCTTGGATATTCTTCTTTAGGCCAATCAACAGTTATCTTACACTCTGTCCACAAATCAGCCGGAACTACAATTTCGAATAGACCATCTAAGTCTTTCAGCAATACCTTTGAAACCTTCACAAACCTTTCCACCTGTTTATACCATTCCACAGGTTTTTCTCTCAATCTGGGGATATCATTCGTAAAGGACAAAATGTCCTGTCTACTCCAGGGAACATGAACATATCCACCACCTGGAACTTCCCTCATTGGACACACCATTTCAACCTGTCCATTTGTTTTTAATGGATACATTGAAGTACTCTCTGTAGGGTTTAATTCAATTTTTCTTTTCGACCATCTTCCTTTCCAGCGATCAACATCGCCCCACTTCCTCAGAATCAGCATCAATTCCTTTATCTGTAACCTTTTACCAGACACATTCAAACTTTCCAAATCCCTGTCAGTGAAATCCATCCTGTATGTTTTCTGCAATACCTTCGATCTCTCAATATCTATTCCGTAATCAACAGCAGCTTCTGCTATCTTCTCATGCAAATTCCTTGCTTTCCATGTAATATTCTTACACAAAAACAACAATTCCTCATCTCTATAAATACTTAATCTATCTGGACTGATCGTATCAATTATCATTTCCTCCAAATCCACCTTCAATCTACACACATCTATACTTTGTGGTAGGGGTTTTCGTTTTTCCATTCCCTTTATCCACTCATTCAGCTCTTCTGGTGTGGGACCTACTGAGCTTTCAGATGCAGAATCACCACTCTATGCTATCCTCCTAGGATCTATTTGAACATTTCTTCTTGGAGTTTCATGTACTACTTCTCCTACGGGAAGATCCATTAAGGTAACATTTTCTTCCATTCGTTCAACTGGACTAGGTATAGTCATTGTCTCATTCCTCATACCACTTGTCGAAACTGTCAAAGAGTGTACTCCTGATATACTCTGTTTATTCCCATACAATGGAACTATAGGTCCTATTGTTACGGGTACTGATAATGCTTCTGCATTCAGGTTTAACTGTTTAACTTTCTGAATTAATTCTTCTCTTACTTGGTTTTGTAACTCTGTCTCTCTATCCGGTACTACTCTCGTAACCACCGTACCTTGTGGAACCTGCGGAATCAGTGGAGATCCCATTATCGGGGCATTTGGAACTACTTCTCTTGGACTTTCCTGATATGGTGGAGGTCTTTTTGTTATAATATCCTCTAATAACTCGTCATCTGAATCATTCATGTTACAACTCCCTCTTTGCATTTCAGAATTATTCTTTTGCTCCTTACTTTTGCCTCCTATTGACTCATCATTGACCAAGACAAGATACAATCCTTCTGTCACTGCAGCTCTTCTCCATCTTTTCACTCTCTCCTGCCTACTCTCGAAAGGATATCCGGACATGATATTTCTGTATCTTCTCCCACCCCTGTATTTCTCTCGCTCAAAAGCCTCATATTCCCATTCCTCAAGTGCCTCATACTGAGTCGGTCTAGGTCTAGGCTCCAACACATTCATCCGATCTCTTAGATTTTGTAAAATTCTCACATTAAATGTTCCATGTTCCGAGAAAGCCAGAACACCATCGCTCTCAGTATACTTCACCCAATTCTCCAACCAAGTGCATGTATGATATCCACATTCTAGCATCATATAGGATGCGGGTGTTCCTGGAGGAGGAATAAGAATTACCTCCCTTGTCACTATTGGTCTATCCTTTCTGAAGAAATTCCTGATTTTATTAATAAACTTCATTTTTCTCAACTGTCCCTTCAGAATGTGACTCAAAATGTCAACAAACCCTTCGTACTTCTGTAGTCTCTATTAGGCAACTGTCGTCCAATACCAGCGCGACCCACACCAACCAACCAATCAGAGCACTGCTACGTCGGCAATGTCTCAACCAATAGAGATGCAGCTTACAATAGCTCATCCAATCACAACTCTAGAAGCTCCCGCTGCCTGACCAATGCCAGCGCGGCGTTTTCTGACGTCAGTATTACTCCTTCTACTGACCCTCCCTTTACAAAATGACTCGGCAAATTTTTCTTAAGCTTTTTCTCAAAGAAATCTTGTTAATAACGACATAAAAACAATGCTACCTTGTCTGTTTTCTAAATAAAGAGATAGTTTTCACTTTTCCAAAGAGAATTTTTCTCTACGAGCAAGAATAACGACCCAACGCTATCTCACCCTTCAAACAAGCTCCGAGAGGACCTGTTACTTCTCCAGGGATAAGGCCAAAGTTTCTCAACAGGACTTTTTGGTATGAAAAGGAGTCTTGGTACTTCTCTGGGGATAAGGGCAAAGTTTCACAGGTGGACCCTTCGCTATAGCACTCCAAATCTACTCTCATACGAATATTCCCTAATGCAACACCTACAGCCTTTCACTGTTCAGTGTTTTGACTTACAGACAAAGTACTTCCGTAGTGGGATACGTCTATCCACACTAATTCCCAGCCTACTTCAGGCTATGACTTTACCCCGGGCAACCTTCTCGCCCGTATATTCAAGACGACATAAAAACGCGACGTTAACTTTTCGGGTTAGAACACATATAATCAATAATCAATAATCAACTGATCAATAATCAACTAATCAATAATAAACCATCATACTGCTACCAAAAACTGATCCAGCGCCGTACCGGGGGTCTCTGAAACGGACACAGCAGACAACGGGCCCCAAACATACAATACACAATTTCTCACCATTTAACAGACCCTACGAGAATGACGCTGAAATGCGTTTAGTGTGACGTTGATTTTGTCTTTACTCATCTAAAGGGAAAAACAGATTATCTAATCGTTTCTTCTTTATTTAGCCCTTTAACCTATATCATCAACCACTTTCCTCTTGGGCGATGAATCATATTGATTGAGTAGTGTAAATTATTGACATGACAAATTAACCAAAATCTTAACAATTGTCATGAGGAAATAATCACAAACTCAAAAATATCGTCAATCTGTTTATCTTCAGTAATTATAAGAAAATCTCAGGTACAAAGTTACAGGGAAAGAAAATACACATTATAGGAGAAATATCATAATATATGCAGACAAGATCACAAACATCTGAATCACAGTGAATATTATGGAGTGGATAGATGAAGAAATATAAGAGTCATGAAGAGAAAACATTTGCAGACATTTGCAAATTTCCCTATTGATACATACCTAGCGATAAAAGTTCAGAAAAACCACCACCCCCTGGCCACGAGGATAGTGAAAGGGAAACCCGATAAGGGAAACCGGGATAAAGATAGGATCAGGAAACAGGTAGGCCTCTAACCGACGGACAGCGACGATCACCCTCTGCCTCTTTGGACCTACGAAAGCTGACTGTTAACCACACCCCCTAAGAGCACCCCAATTATACCCTAATTCAACCTGACCATCCCACTAATCTGCAACATTCGGGAAAATCTAAACTTTTCATTGGTCAATTTGTAGGGTGTTACACCACACCTCCATTACTTCATTTGGCTTTACATGCTCTTCTTTGTTCTTAACTCATTCTCACGATTTACATCCCTGCTTATGAATCGATTCTCTATCCCCCATCACGTCACATTTTCTGATGAATGGCTTGTCCCTGTATTAGCAACTTTATTTCAAACAATGTATCGGCTAGACATAAAATGTTCAGCAATTTGAGCTTTCCCAGGCATCTTGACGTTCTGAAATATTGCATGTCTTTCTTTCACTCTTCAAGGTTTCCTTCATCCGCCACTGACACCCACCAAAGTTCACGTATAGGTCACATTTTCACGGCCTTTCTTCGGCCTTATGTCAACTTTAAACACCCAACTAACTGCTCACCATAGGCCCATTTTTAAAACTACGATGAAAGAGAAATATAAAGAATATTAATAACACAAAAATGGAAATTACACTGTTTCCCTCCCACCATTGCACTAATCCCATGTTAATTCATATGAGCATTTATGTGCAAAGCGTCATTATTTTCAATAGCATTATTCCACTTTGTCGGTTTTAATATGCAAAAAGCGATATGCGGCCTAAGCATTTCATGTATTAATCTTAATTGCAATGCATGCGTGCGCAAAGCATTTCCCCGTGTTTGTGTGTATTAATGCATATTAGTACAAAACACACGATTAATAAATGTTATCTTGGGGCGTTGATCCGAGCAGGTTTACATGACGCAAACCCTGCTCCATCAGTAATATGTGGTTGACATTAATTTGTCCCTTGGTGAGACAATCAGCAGCATGGATGATCCTCTTCATTGGTAATATGCAAGACAATGATGGAAGTGGATTCAACCATTAAGCGGGCTGGGGTCGGATAAATAGATGATTGTCATCTCCATGAGCTGATGCTTTCTAATACTGCTATACCTCTCCATTAACTGAGACCCCACTGGACTGTATCTCCGGCTCTATATTCACAGCTGCAGCCGATCACTTACCTGGCGTGTGTGGGTGGGGGGAAGAGGGGGTCGACACAAAAATTGTAAACGCGGGCTCCAGTTGTTACGTTAGATTCGTTTTTTGTCATAAAATGGAATCTTTACATTACTATTGTGACGATGCGCTTCATTGGGGAAATTCTTGGAGACTCATATATAAAAGCCTGGCTGATTTGTTAAACACAGAACGATTGCTTGTTCTATCCCAGTTATTTGTTGAAGGCAATAATTGTTGCCTGTACAATATCATTTCCATGTACTGTATGGGCAACATACGAGTCTGAACCTCCTGCTTTGTCCTTATATATGATGTCAACAGAGCATATGAATGACAAAATGTAATAAAAAAGATTCAAACAAAAAATATGGTTTAATATTGTACACATAAAAGAGGGCGTTGCTTCAATCACAATGAGACAGGACCAGGGTTTGCATGTTTGATCTACTTAATGCTTCGGGGCAACGTAAGCTTAAATTTTGCATAAGAGAGAGTTGCTACCATGCTGTTTGTGTGCTGTAGACGTGTCTGAGTCAATGATGATGCTAAGGCACCTTTTGCTCATGTGTAAATCTGTTCAGATTAATTTAATTATTAGAATCTTCAATTGTTGCTTCCTGGCTCTTATTGATGATGAGGTGAACGACACAAATATCAAATCAAAAATATCATGCGCCATGAATATTGTGTTAAAAATATCAGTACTACAAAAATGTAGAGGAACAGAATATCTAAGGTAAGAATATTGTTTTAATATGTATAATATCGTTTATAGTAATATGGTTGTATTTAATGAGGATTTCTTTTAAATCTCTTTATTAGTTTTCATGTATCTAGCTGGGAACACATCAGTGAACATGCATAGACCATATCCAGTCACAATGGCAATAATACAGTACCGTCAAACATCAGGTCATCTGGATGCTTCCAATGATGGAGGGGCTGGAGCTGGGACATGGGGGCTGAGGAAAGGGGGGAGGAAGGGAGAGGAATCGATTACTGTTAGAAATTGGGTTTTTGATTGGCAGAGGTATACACTAAGGTCCCAATAACGAGTTTCGGCAGTGCAGGGATGGGCGGTGCTCTACTGACACACCCCTGCACCGCCGAGACTCGCTGCCACCCGCCCGCCAGATTACAAGTTATTTGTAGTCTGGTGGGCTGGCGGCGTGGCGTTCCTAGGACAGTGCCTCTTTCAAAGGCCGCAGTGCCTTTGAAAAAAGGCACTGCAATGGGAATGCCTCACAAGGTTCCTGCAGAGCATGGACTGAAAAGTCCATGTTGTGCAGGAACGCTTGTGCATGCACACAGAGGGGCACATTTTATGCCACCCTGTGTGCATGCTCAAGCAGAGGAGGCACAGGGGGCCCTATAGGGCCCCCTTTGTTTCTTCTCTGCCAGGGTGACATGGAGGAAGAACCTCCATGTCACCGCCGGCAGAGAGGAAACTCGTAATATGCTTGGAGGGACCGTGGCGGTCCCGCCAAGCATATTGCAGCCTCCTGACCGCTGTGCCACCTCCAGGGAAGGGCAGTTCCCTGGCAGCATTGGCAGTCCGACCACTCAACTCGTAATGGGGTGGTCGGACAGCCGGTGTGACGGTGGCTGGACTGCCACCGCAGCGCCCAGGCGAGTCTGGAAATTCTCAGACCGCCAGACTCGTAATCTGGCCCTAAAAGTTTGCCTGTGCTCACTCTCTGGCAGCTTGGCACAGAGCAATATTTGTGCACACACATACACACATACACACACACAATAGCAGTGAAACCACCACAAAAGTACTCCACACCAGTTTAGAAAAATAGCCAATATTTATCTGAGTAAAACAAGTCCAAAACAAGACAGATCCAACATACACAAGTCAAGTTATGAATTTTGCAATATTAAACAAAAATGCAGTGCTTAGAAATCAATAGCTACAATTCGGGCCATCTGGTCATGCTTGACCGGGGCAAATCCAAAAGTTCAGTCTGACCACGATGGAGCGCGGGCTGGACTCAGGAGTCAATCAGACCCGCTGACAGTACCTTGGTTGCGATGAAGCTCGGGGACGATGAGTTGAGCAAAGGAGAGGAGGCGTCACTGTCGAAGGCGATGCGTTGTAGATGCATCGATAACAAGCAGCAAAGTGCATTGGGCTGATCCATCGATTTCAAACCACTGGGCTGTAGGCGATGCGTACAGCACACTAGTGATGCGTTGGCGTGAAGCTGCACAGGACCGGGAATGCGTCAGAGTCCAAGGATAGTACGTCGCAGACGTCAGTAAGGCAGTGTCTAAGACTCGTGCAGCAGCGGAGATGTAGGGCGCTGCGTCAGCAAAGTCAGGAATGCGTTGTAAGTCGAGGTCGTTACGTCACGCAGTTGGTGAGCGGTGGCCACGGCTTTCGTGCAGGCAGCAGCGATGCATCGATATGCCAGATAAATGTGCTGGTTTCGATCGACCTGTAAGTGTCAATGCATTGGTTTCTTGGGTTGGAGCACCAAACACTCACGTCCAAGGGCCCAGGGCTAGTTTTGGCACCCCTTGGCAGAGCAGGACCCACAGCAGAGGAGCCCAGGTGCTGGTAGCAAGACGCAGCTGAAGTCTTTGATATCCGTGAGACTCCAGAAATAGGAGGCAATCCCAACAAGCCCTTGGAAAACCTTTTGAGATGCAGGATGTAGAGAGTCAAGTCCAGTTCTCTCATTCACATGCAAGAAGCAGCAGGCAGCAGGCCAACACAGCATAGCAAGCAGCAAAGTGGCAACCCAACCCAGACGTGTATTCTGGAGACAGGCAGAAGGCACAGAAGGGTTAGAGTAAGAAATTCTAACTTTCTAAAAGTGGCATTTTCAGACCTGCAGTTTAAAAAAACAATTTCACTAAAAGATGTGTTTTTAAATTGTGAGTCCAGAGACACCAAACTTACTTTTCCCATCTTTTCCCATTTGAAAGTTACACATGTAAAATGTTACAAGGCAGCTCCAAGTCTTAAATTTTAAAAAAAAATGGCCGGGCCCCGGGGATAAAATCCCAAGGCCCAGAGAGGGGGCCACGTGGCCACCCCTCCACCATTCAAAATAGACTGGCCCCAGGGGGTGAGGTTCATGGGGCCTAAATTGGCTCAGGGAAGGGTGGGCACACGGTCCCACTCCTGTTATAAAGAAAAAAAGAAAAAAATGAATTAATAAACGGCCCTGCCTCCTTTGCGCACCATTCTGCAGAAGCGTCTTCTGGCGCACAACTGGTTGGAGGATGAAGTCCCCTTGGCTGCAGAGGGTCCTTGGGGGCCAATACCCCTCCTGTTACCTCCAGTAAGCCCCACACAGCTGGATTGCTGACAGGTAATCGGCGGCCACGCCCCCTTTCCCCACCACTCTGCAAATGCACCTCCTGACGCACTGCTGGTTGGGGGATGAAGTCCCCTTAGCTCCAGAGGGTCCTTGGGGGCAAACAAGCCCTCCTGCTACCTCCAGTAAGTCCTACACAGCGGGATTGCTGACAGGTCTTCGGAGGCCATGCCCCCTTTCTCCACCACTCTGCAAATGTGCCTCCTGGTGCACTGCTTGTAGGGGGATAAAGTTCCCTTGGCTCCAAAGGGTCCTTGGGGGCCAACTAGCCCTCCTGTTACCTGCAGTAAGTCCCACACAGCGGAATTTCTGAGAGGTGTTCGGAGACCACGCCCCCTTTTGCCACCACTCAGCAAACACGCCACCTGGTGCATTGCTGGTTGGGGGATGTAGTCCTCTTGGATGCTGAGGGTTCTTGGGGGCCCAGAAGCCATCCTGTTACCTCCAGTAAGTCCAACATAGCATTCCTGAGAGGTGGTCAGAGGCCCCGCCCCCTTTCTCCACAACACTGCAAATGCGACTGCTAGTTAAAAAAAACATAGAAATTCACTTAAAAAGGCAGAGGTTACAGGGACGTTATAGTTGGGAAATACAATTTGAAAAACCTTAGAAATTCACTGAAAAAAACAAGCTTACAGGGCTGTTATAGTTAGGAAATGGAATTTTAAAAAAACTTAGAAAGTCAGTGAAAAAAACCAAAGGTTACAGCGACTTTATAGTTAGACTCAAGTTTTACTCATTCAAAACCAGTGAAATTTGGCAGATATAGTTAGCTGAGCTAACCATAACTCGCGCCCCACAATGCACTGCTAGGTTTTGATTTGACTTATACTGGGTGCTCTCTTGTGTCTGGACAAAGCTATACCTCTCTGAAGAGCTCTAACACTTGTCAGGGGTTGCTTTTATTCATTTCAGGTTGGCTTGGTTGGTATTTTACCAATTCAAAGCTGTAATACTGTGCCTGGAGTGGTAAAAGGCTTTTGTGATTTTACAGCTCGGCATGGACAGCACTGTGTTAGTCCTATGCTTAAAGACTTTGCTGTAGAAATGGCAAAATACTTTGTCCCTTTCTAGCTCGGCGTGGATGGCACTGTGCTAATCCTATGCTTAAAATAGAAAAGCAGATATTTGAGGTGAGCAGATCTAGAGTGTCGCTGGTGTTGAGGGTGCTCTATACAGGAGCTGCTTTCCACCTAAACTTGAGAACTACCCAGAGTTCTCTGCTTTTTTTGCATATAAAGATATATTGTATTTAGAATCAAGAGATTTGTTTCATAAATACTTTGTCTATGTCTATGGATCAATTACCATACTGTGACTTTAAAAAGGGAGTAGTCACAAAGCAATGTTGTCATGTGATCAAGGCAGGGATCTGCCGAAACGCGTCATGGCTGGCTGGCGGTGTATTCAACTAATAAATTAATTGCACCAAATCTGGGTCTACGCTCGTTCTTTCCTTCAGGAGAAGGTACTGGTAAATGAGTTTTGTGGCATATATATATATATATATATACACACACACACACACACATATATATGTACATATATTTGAATTTATATATATTTATTAGGCAAAACAATTTTTATTTTATATTTTATTTGTAATAATTAAATCAGGCTACATTTGTGTTTTGGCTATATATATGTTTGTTAATTTTTTACTTATAACTTATTTTAATATTTTCAATTTAATGTGTAATAAACATTGTTTAATATTTAGTTTGATATTTTTTAAATATTGTACATATATGCAGATATATATGTATATATTTTAGTTACATTACTTATTAAAAAGATTTATTTTTACTTATATTATTTTGTAGTTTAATATTTCAAATAAATTACTTATGATATTATATATATTGAAATTTCAATAGTCTTACATTTATTTTGGACGATATTCTGTTCCATTATTTTTTTGACAGGACATTTCCGTAGTTTACATTTAAAATGCAAACTCGATATTCTTGTAGACAATATATTTGACACGATATTCATGTCATTCGATATTGTTGTTCTCAACTTTCTCTCATACAACCTGGTGATGAAGGGGATGAAGTCTTTCCAGTTGGATGGTTTGTGGTTAAATTACTCTTATCCCTTGATGAGTTATGAATCAGCATGAGCGATACTTTTCATTGGTATTAAAGGCTGGGACACATGTGAAGCAGGCATTGTTCCAGTCACGATAGGAGAGGACTAGGACTGCCCAGTGGTTCTGACATCTGCTTCAGAGAGGTACTTTTTGACTTTGTATAAGAGAGCGTTGTTACCATGCTGTTTGCATTTTCTTTGTGATGTGTTGGCTAAGTCAATAACATTTTATTTGTAATGTGTAAAGCAAAGGAACTCTGTTCTGAAAAAGTGTCAGAAGGTAAATCTATATACATGCATATTGTAGAGGCAAACCTGGATTTTGGTTTTCTTTTGGAGTTAACACTGATGATAGGTTCAGTCTTTGTGGGGATATGTTTTTTTCAATAGGTGATTAACATCCAAGTTCAGATCCTCTACTTACCGTCCCTTAGTCAGTCGATGTCTGATTGTGGAGATTATGAAAAAATAGATAAGAATTATCAGAATATTAATGGGTCTTGATCCTGTACTTAGGAAAGAATAATCTGAAGGTCTCAGTAGGAAATTAACTCTGTTGTGATTAGCCTCTAATTGTTTTTCCTTTTTACGCAGCTCGGGATTGACTCCCAAAGATAACTTACACTCTTTGAGTGAGTTTACTACTTTAGGCTATTCACGAAATCTGAGTGTAAGTTACTTCAAAAAAAGCAGTAGTAAGTCAAGTGCCACACATGGTACATCACTGGCAGTGCAACACCCACCCTCATATACAAAAAAAGGAGGTAGAGACTAAAGCTCTTAATGGAAATAATGGTAAATTGAATGAAATAATTTTAAATAGTTACAAATATAAAAATTTAATTAATGTCAACAAAATAGTACATATTTATTATTTCATTATAATATATTTTAAATAACTTATTTTGAATTTTAAAAATTGTAGCAATACATTTCATTAAAAAGAACTAAATTAATTGTAATTAACTCTATACGTCACTTTTAATAATTATTAATGTACACTAAACAACATTTTATTTCTTTAGGTTGGAATTTATTTTTATTGTAAATTTAAGGGAAATTATTTTTAATTTAATTTATTATGTTTCCACTAATTAAAGATGCATTTCAAAATTAATATAATTGTACTGTAGCTTTTTATTGTCTACAACATTTAAAGTAATATATAAAATGAAATGACATGAATATTTAACATAACAAATATCTTCAATATTTATTTTCTAGGTAAATACATTTTTTAAATTTTCCCTATACTTTACCATAGGAAGACTTCGTAGTCGATGGTTAATGTCTGAGTATTACATGATGAACAGCTCTGCTATTTACACATGAAATCAGTTACATTTTCATTTTGCCATCACCATAGTCTTTCAGTTATGTTATGAAAGATTGTCTAGTAGGAAGAAATAGGATGGGAAAATGAAAGATAGTCAGAGACAGAAATGAAGTTAAATTCTTTACACTTTTAAAAAAATATATGAGAGGCTGTGTCATATTGCATACCCAGATTATAAAACCTGTCTGCTAAAATTAGGGATTTTTCTCTGTACAATGCACTTTGCTAGACAGCCCACTCAAGCAATGGTAAACCTTTAGAAACACAGAAAATCAGAGTGGTCTGATCCAATGTCAAACCCCTCACTTTCTGTAATTCTTATTGTACGTTTTTAACGAATGGATGACATTAACTCTATAAAACAGCTAAAAGTTTCTTGAGCCAGACCTTAAAGGACCCTCAACAATTACAGGATGCCATCAATTTCATATATGCAGTATCAACATTTTAAATGCTGGTACGTCTTTTTATTATCTGAGTAAATGGATAACAATAGCATTTGCCACTGACCGCAGTGCAGACACTTTTCTTCCTAGTGTGAACTGGTCAGTCAGTGGGAATGGGACATTGTGAACATGGGACAATATGTGCATGGAAGACTGTCTTTAGAACTAAATGTACATTTAACATTCTGGTTTGAAAATGACACACACAAACACACAAATGTATGCATGCATGCAAATACACGCATAGAGTTAGCACCACATTGACATTAGCATAAACCTAAAATGGCATGTTAATCCACATTAATAGAAAATAAACTCCTAGTAGTGTGTACGTGCACTGTGTTGCATAATGGCACACCAGAAAACCAATGAAGGATGCTAAGTGGGGTGGAGAGGGTATCAGTCATCATAAAGCAGAATGTTTCATGCACAAGGGATCCTAACAACGTTGCACAACCTAGTGTAAGCACAAATAGTGTGTATTTAGGCTAAATCCCATGGATTTGGGAGTTCCAAGCAGGGCCAGACTGGGAACCGAAACCGGCCCTGGCAAAGATCTCAGCCGGCCCCGGGGGGGAGGAGGGGAGGCGGGCGTGCTAGTGGAAAGCTTTGTGCTGCTTTTGTTGCAGGGGGCCGATATTGCAGCTATGCTGCAAAACGGCCCCCCGGTAACAAAAACGGCCCCCAGGGGTCTAAAACTGGCCCCCACCCTGGCCGCCCACCGGAGAAACGCCCGGTGCCCGCTACAACCAGTCCAGCCTGGTTCCAAGTGGTTTTAAGATTGTTAAAAATCAGCCTCACACTGTTATTCCTCCATTCAATTGGGTTTTACTTGGAATTGCACAGTACTGGTGAAGATTTACAGCATGGTAATGGTGACGTTGCATTGTTGCTTTACAGTGCAACTTGTAATCATTCAATGAAATTGGGCAACAGCCTGATGTTATTGTTAAAAACGACTGCAGCAATCGTGGACGATTGTTGTACACCAAAGTTGATTGAATGAGAAGACAAGGTGAACAGAATGGTAAACTGATTTTTTTCCATTGTAAAACCACTTGGAACTTCCAAATCCATGAGGTTTTACAGACACATTTACCACCTGCTATGAGCTTGTGGGTTGGGCTGAGAGCGAGGAGGTGGGCTTGGTGAGAAGGAGAGCAAACAAGAAGGTTTTTTCTGGCAGAGGTGAGCATTGGGCAATGAGGGTTTGTTGCTGTTGCAGCCAAAGTCTAATAGGATTTTTCTGGCTGCCCCTCTGCATGAGTATTGCTCCCAAACCCACACTACTAGCATCCACAGATACAATGCATTCCTTACCAATCACATAAGATTTTAAAAATGGAGCACCAATAATTTCTTTCTTAAGTACATCAAACGACAATTGTTGATCATTCCCCCAAACAAATTTTGCATTTTTCTTTAACAATAGTCTTAACGGATGCACTATAGTAAAGTAGTTTTGTACGAATTACCATAAAATTCAGTAAGACCTAAAAATGACAATAATTGCTCTTTTGTTGTAGGTGCGGGGGCATTAGAAATACTTTGTACATGGTTGAATTTAGGCTTGATACCCTCACAGGAAATTTCATGACCCAAATACTCAACTTTGCTCTGCCTAAATTTGCATTTGGAAAACTTCAAAGTCAACCCCTTGTCTTGCACCCTCCTTAACACCACATCCAAATTCTTGTCATGTTCTTCACATGTTCCTCCAAAAATTAAAATATCGTCCTGAAATGTAATAGCTCCCTTACAGCCTTCCAATAGCTCCTTCATTAAACGCTGAAAAACAGAAGCAATCTCGGATTAGGCCAAGGCCATCTGTAGATGCACCAAGTACATCAAACTTGGTAGTGGGAGACTATGAACCGTTAACGGATCTACAGTCGTTGGATACTGGAATACAAATGTCTCACACAATCAATCCATCAAATTGGCAAAGGGGAGGCAATGGAAATATTCCATCTCAAATCTCTCATGGCTCTGAATTGGTAATTTGGAAAAAACCGGATACCCCCTTTAATAATAAATCTAAATTCACTCCGGTTACAGCCAAAGATTCTGTGGATGTATTCAATGAAATGGTAGTGGCGCAAATTAAGAAACTAAATATGTCTATGAATAAAGAGAAAAGAAAAATTACTGACCATGAAAGGAAATATGAACAATTAATGGCAAAATTGAGAATGGATGGAGACATCGTAATTCGAAATTCAGATAAAGGGGGTAATTTAGTGCTGTGGCCCTTAACAGATTATATGATGGAAGCCAATAGCCAACTGAATAACACTGAATGCTATCGGAAAAGCACTCCCCTCAAATACAAAATCATGCAAGACCAACTACATACTAAACTTTTAGCATGGAAGAGTTCAGGCCTTCTGAATTTGGAGGAATTTAAATACCTAAAAAAGGAGCATCCAAAAACCCCTGTAATATATTTCATTCCGAAAATTCACAAAAATATGGAGAAGCCACCAGGTAGGCCAATTATTTCGGCTTGCGATGGACCGCTAGAGAATCTATCAAAATATATAGATTACTTCCTGCAAGAGCACGTTTATAAACTGGAATCATATGTGCAGGACACCAGTGATTTTATACGAAAGATTCAGAACATAACGTGGCAGGAAGGGTACCTATTAATAACTCTAGATGTATCTTCTCTATATACATGTATACGCAATCGGGATGGTATGAAGGCAGTGGAATATTTTTTATCAAGAAGACCTATTGAATATCTGCATCACAACAGAATGCTATTGGACATGTTGATCTTTTGTCTGGAAAACAATTTCTTTCTATTTAATAAGCAGATGTTCCAACAAATACAGGGTGTTGCCATGGGAGCCAGCTTCTCCCCCAGTTATGCGTGCATGTTTATGGGCTGGTGGGAGGAGCTGGTCCTACGGAAGGAGTATGATTCCATTTATGAGGGAAAAGTAATATCCTGGTTGCGATATATTGATGACTTGCTGATTATATGGAATGGAACTGTGAAAGAAGCCAATGATTTTATTACTTCTATCAATGTTAATAACGTGAATCTTGCATTTACATTTGATATAAGTGAAGAATGTGTTTCATTTTTAGATGTCAAAGTCAAAGTAGTAAGCAACATTTTAACAACTTCCCTCTTCCGTAAAAAAACGGCTGGGAACACCCTGTTGCATGCGTCAAGCTCGCATCCCCCACATTTAATCCATAGTATCCCCTATGGGGAGATGCTGCGGCTGCGCAGGATTTGCAGCAATACACAGGAGTTGGAAAAACATCAATCTGAAAGTAGAGAACGGTTTTTGCAGCGGGGTTATAGCTCTAGTGTAATTGAGACAGCCATCCGTAAATCTAGGGCAATGGCCAGAGAAGATCTTTTACTGTACAGGGACAGGTCTCTTAAGGTTAGTGAGATAGATTCAAGCAATTCCAAAGAGCCAGTGAGATTAATCTTAACATATTGTCGACAGGAACGCCAATTACGCAAGATTATACATCGTAATTGGCACATAGTCAAAGAAGATCCTATTATAGGAAGTTCCCTCCCGGATTCCCCTCTATCACATTTAGGAAATCAGTATCTATGGCAAATGTTTTGGTCAAGAGTAGTCCAGAAAATAAGAATGTAGAAGGTTGGTTGACTGCTAGAAAAGAGTTCTTTAAATGTACAAATTGTAAGGCATGTACATATGGAGAGAATAGAACCACATACATGACAGCGTTCAACGATAAGCCCCACAATATTAAATTTCATCTGACTTGCAAGACTGAATTTGCAGTCTATGGGGCCGATTCCGATCTCGGTCAGAGGCGCACCCAATACCATTCGGTCGGGAAAAAAGCCATGCGAAAGCCTGTTTCCCGACCGATCCGTACAGCACACCGAACGAGTAAGTACGATGCGCACAACAGCACAGAATCCGGCCGAGCCGTACTCACCCAAACCAGGTCCTGTTCTCCGACCGAGGCGAATCCGGAAACGCTGAATCGAGTCGCACGGAAGGGAAAATGCAGCTCCGTCCGGCCGAACAAGTACGATGCGCTTCCCGTACGCGCCGAACCCGTCGCTACGCACGGCACGTCAAAGCATCCGGGAGAGGCGCACATAAGCTCCGATTCGCGCCACAACACGATCCACGGCTACGAGACGAACACGCCAGCGACGAGGACGACGCGAAGCGACGAGGACGACGCGAAGCAACGAGAAGGACGAACGACACGAACCAACCATGAATCCCTTCGTCCCGATCATACCAATATACTACATTTACTACCGGAACAGGCACGGACGCGTACGGCGCAGAAGGTAAGTCAGACACCAACCACAAAACACATACAACACGTACACGACACATCACACACACACAGAGGGATGCAGAATATACTTACACCAGCAACAGCAGCACCATAGGGGCGGGATGCCCATCACCAATGCCACATATGCACACAGGGGCCTGGATGCGCACCACCACTACCACCCCTACCCAGGGGGCTGGATGCCCACCACTACTACCACCCTGAGCCAGGGGGGCTGGATGCCTACCACTACTACCACCCTGAGCCAGGGGGGCTGGATGCCTACCACTACTACCACCCTTAGCCAGGGGGCTGGATGCCTACCACTACTACCACCCTGAGCCAGGGGGGCTGGATGCCTACCACTACTACCACCCTTAGCCAGGGGGGGCTGGATGCCCACCACCACCCTTAGCCAGGGGGGGCTGGATGCCTACCACTACTACGACCCTTAGCCAGGGGGCTGGATGCCCACCACCACCCTTAGCCAGGGGGCTGGATGCCTACCACTACTACCACCCTGAGCCAGGGGGGCTGGATGCCTACCACTACTACCACCCTCACCCAGGGGGGCTGGATGCCTACCACTACTACCACCCTGAGCCAGGGGGGCTGGATGCCTACCACTACTACCACCCTCACCCAGGGGGGCTGGATGCCTACCACTACTACCACCCTGAGCCAGGGTGGGCTGGATGCCCACCACTACTACCACCCTGAGCCAGGGGGGGCTGGATGCCTACCACTACTACCACCCTGAGCCAGGGGGGGCTGGATGCCTACCACTACTACCACCCTTAGCCAGGGGGGCTGGATGCCCACCACCACCCTTAGCCAGGGGGCTGGATGCCCACCACCACCCTTAGCCAGGGGGCTGGATGCCTACCACTACTACCACCCTGAGCCAGGGGGCTGGATGCCTACCACTACTACCACCCTCACCCAGGGGGGCTGGATGCCTACCACTACTACCACCCTGAGCCAGGGGGCTGGATGCCTACCACTACTACCACCCTGAGCCAGGGGGGCTGGATGCCTACCACTACTACCACCCTTAGCCAGGGGGCTGGATGCCTACCACTACTATCACCCTGAGCCAGGGGGCTGGATGCCTACCACTACTACCACCCTCACCCAGGGGGGCTGGATGCCTACCACTACTACCACCCTGAGCCAGGGGGCTGGATGCCTACCACTACTACCACCCTCACCCAGGGGGGGCTGGATGCCTACCACTACTACCACCTTGAGCCAGGGGGGGCTGGATGCCCACCACTACTACTACCCTGAGCCAGGGGGGGCTGGATGCCTACCACTACTACCACCCTGAGCCAGGGGGGGCTGGATGCCTACCACTACTACCACCCTTAGCCAGGGGGGCTGGATGCCCACCACCACCCTTAGCCAGGGGGGGCTGGATGCCCACCACCACCCTTAGCCAGGAGGGGCTGGATGCCTACCACTACTACCACCCTGAGCCAGGGGGGGCTGGATGCCTACCACTACTACCACCCTCACCCAGGGGGGGCTGGATGCCTACCACTACTACCACCCTGAGCCAGGGGGCTGGATGCCTACCACTACTACCACCCTGAGCCAGGGGGGCTGGATGCCTACCACTACTACCACCCTTAGCCAGGGGGCTGGATGCCTACCACTACTACCACCCTGAGCCAGGGGGGCTGGATGCCTACCACTACTACCACCCTTAGCCAGGGGGGCTGGATGCCCACCACCACCCTTAGCCAGGGGGCTGGATGCCTACCACTACTACCATCCTTAGCCAGGGGGACTGGATGCCCACCACCACCCTTAGCCAGGGGGGGCTGGATGCCTACCACTACTACCACCCTGAGCCAGGGGGGGCTGGATGCCTACCACTACTACCACCCTCACCCAGGGGGGCTGGATGCCTACCACTACTACCACCCTGAGCCAGGGGGCTGGATGCCTACCACTACTACCACCCTCACCCAGGGGGCTGGATGCCTACCACTACTACCACCCTGAGCCAGGGGGCTGGATGCCCACCACTACTACCACCCTGAGCCAGGGGGGCTGGATGCCTACCACTACTACCACCCTGAGCCAGGGGGGCTGGATGCCTACCACTACTACCACCCTTAGCCAGGGGGGCTGGATGCCCACCACCACCCTTAGCCAGGGGGCTGGATGCCCACCACCACCCTTAGCCAGGGGGGCTGGATGCCTACCACAACTACCACCCTTAGCCAGGGGGTGCTGGATGCCTACCACTACTACCACCCTTAGCCAGGGCGGGCTGGATGCCTACCACTACTACCACCCTTAGCCAGGGGGGGCTGGATGCCTACCACTACTACCACCCCCACTCATAGGATGGACAATGCATGACACAACCAGCACACCACAACCTAGGGAATGCAAGAAAAAGACATCCCCCCAACACCATGACAAGCGTGTGTAGACTGTGTCAAATGCCTACAACACAGAACATGACTTTGAACATACAATGTGACCCCCTAGCACATGTGCCACACATGTATGTGTGTGGCACCCACAATGCAAGCAGGCCATGACCATTGTGGCAATGGGGTCTAAACCCCCATCATCACAGTGAGCAAAATGCAAGTGTGGGGTCCATAGCTGAAGCACATTTTGAACATTGTGGCAATGGGGTCTAAACCCCCATCATCACAGTGAGCAAAATGTAAGTGTGGGGTCCATAGCTGAAGCACATTTTGAACATTGTGGCAATGGGGTCTAAACCCCCATCATCACAGTGAGCAAAATGTAAGTGTGGGGTCCATAGCTGAAGCACATTTTGAACATTGTGGCAATGGGGTCTAAACCCCCATCATCACAGTGACCAAAATGTAAGTGTGGGGTCCATAGCTGAAGCACATTTTGAACATTGTGGCAATGGGGTCTAAACCCCCATCATCACAGTGACCAAAATGTAAGTGTGGGGTCCATAGCTGAAGCACATTTTGAACATTGTGGCAATGGGGTCTAAACCCCCATCATCACAGCTAGCAAAATGTAAGTGTGGGGTCCATAGCTGAAGCACATTTTGAACATTGTGGCAATGGGGTCTAAACCCCCATCATCACAGTGACCAAAAGATAAGTGTTGACAAAGAAAGAGCTGCAACTGCCAAACTGCATGGATGATTCCTGGTCACAGAACAAAAAACACATCAGTGGCAAAGTAGTGTTTGTGTCCCATTGCAACATAAATTGGGGGAGACAAATACTGCAGTGCAAATAAGACATACCTTTGGCCATGTGCAGACAAACAACACCCATGGGGGCTGACACTGTCAACATTCATCAATGACACAATGACAGAAGTGACCATCAGAATGCAGACCCACATATTTGCACCAATGGGCACACAAATGCAGATACCCTGTGGAGACTGCAGATGTGAGGTGAACAGATACCATACCATGGCAGCAATGGGACACACAAACCATGATCATTGTGCTGACCGATGACCTAGGAGTCCCAGGGACAGCAGGGGAAACCCACCAAACTACATACAGCCAATGGCACACCCAAGATATGCCAATGCAGTGGTGCAGATGCACAAACACAAACAGGCAGACCCACACTGCACATCATACACAACAGGTGAGGGGGGTGCCAGTGTCCCCAGGCAACCACACAACACATGAGGAGACCTGAATACCAATCATACAGATGTGCATACAGTGCCACACAAAGGTAACTCATGGATCCAAATCCCCTATGTGGGCAAGCAGGCATTGTCAGATGAGAGGGAGCACAAATCACACATGTCACACAGGCACGTAGGAACAGCAACTGACACAGCAAGACACAGACACACCACAGCACCACCCTCAGGGCCCCCACAATGTGGTGACCCTGGGCTGCATTACAATCCCACTGTGATGACAAAGCTAAATGTGGTTCACACTGTGAACCACAGTCATGTGTCCTGAGCAACAAACTACCATCACACCTACACAAGCTCAAATCAATCAGCATGGCCAGTAAGCCAAGGCCAACATGGAGGCAGGGGCCTAGCCGGGCAACAACTCTCATCTGCACACACTCAACACCACACCCCTCGACCTCCAACATTGTGCAGCAGTGAAGTACACATGCACTGGTGACATTGCACATGCACCCATGACTATTCCAGGGTGGTGGGTGGGAACCAAGGTGCAGAAACACATCACACATGGCCACTAAACAAGACTCCTGAATGTCTGACACACTGCACACTACGCTGTACATGGACATGACGGCAATACCACACCAACCAATGGGATCCCAGCCACAGTCACACACCAATGAAGAAGCCAAGGTCACCCACAAAGAACACACATAGACAACAACCAACATTGCAGCCCGGACCCTGAGGAGTGCCAGCAGTCACACACACAACGTGTCACAATCACTGAAAGATAACACAAACTGGAAATCACATGACAGGGGCAAACAACAAGTGCCAAGGGGAAACCTGACTGTGACCCATCTGCGTCTGCACACAAACTCAGCCCTGACAGCAAACACACCTATGGGTGACACCCTGATGACCAGTAATGTGCCATGCACCCACATCACAGAGAACCCAGGGAGAAGACTTTGGGGGAACATAGGTCAACTCAGCAAGCATCACAAACAGGTACAACACTAGGGATCACAGCATGCACAGCTAAACGGAAGTGAACACACAGACATGCACATACAACACACACCTTGGGCGCAGGCAATGTCACAGGTGTACACACTGCCATGAGGGGACTCCACTCCTGTGTGAGGAAAGCTGTGCCATGTGTTGCCTCAGTAGGGCCCCATCATGTCAGCTGAGCACTTGGTCACAAAATCAACAATTAGCACCAAATGAGGGCTCCCGTCACATCAGCCTGGTCATGGAAGTGCCAACGGAATCATCAGCACAGATCCAACACACTTGTATAGCAATGTTGCACTGACTACACGGATGAGTCCTTCCCCATTGATGCCCAAACCTGCATGTCCAGTGGAGATGGCCACACGGTCAGGGAAGTAGACGAATTGAACAATGGTAGGCACAACAGATGTGCAGGGGTGGAAGCCACAGATGTGAAATGGCCAATCTAAGTAGGAAATCCCATTGCCAAATACTGAACACATGACACCCTCAGATGCTGCTATGGATGACATGGATACACCACAGGATAGGACACATTCCCCCTGGACCACATGGGTTCCTGCACAGTAACACTTCATTATCATGAGACCAAATATCACCATCACTGCAGCAAGGGCATGGTTAGCATCATCAACAACATGTACATCAGAAGCATAAGCACTAGAGAACAGAAAGTTGCTTTATTCAGCATATGTGTAATGAAAACAAAGTCCAGAAAAACACAAAGGCCAATGGCCAGTCCATTGTCAAAGTCCAAACTTGGTGACAGTGGCAGATGTCACCCTACGCATGCCTGCACAAAACCAGGGACAATCCACTAGGAGGGGCAACCGGGGGGCAGGCCAGGCACCGCAGGGACAGGATCAGGGCTCACCAGGAGGAAGCAGGGAAGGGGTGGTGGGTGCTGGAGAGCCACTGACAACTGCAGTGGAGGTGTCTGACATGGTGTGTGCCGGCACAACTGGGGGCATGACTCAGATGTTGTGGGTGCCGGCACGACTGCAGTGGACCCTGCAGATGGAGTGGACAGGTCCGCCACTGCAGTGCCCAAGTCAGACAGGGTGGTAGTGGACTCCACTGCAGTGCCTACCACCAGGGGAGGAGAATGGGGAACAGGCAAGGTGGGCTGGACAGAGGGGGAGGACACCCTCACCACATCAGTGGCACAGACAAGCGCAGCGGGGGTGTGGTGCCGGGAGAGCAAGTGCCAGGGGAGAAGGCCGGATCCTCTTGGGGATGGTATATCTGTGGGTGGGGGAACCTGGGGCAGGGTGTGGTGGGGGCACCTGTGGAGTGGGGGCCTGAGGGATGGAGGAAGGAGACCTGGTGCCTGAGCTGCAGGGCGGCGGCGGGGTCTTGCTCTTATGACTCCGGGGGGACTTGCGGGTGGGGGCCTCAGTCTGTCTGCGCCTGGGGGAGGGTGTCCGGGGGCGAGAGGCACTCTGCTCCGTGTGGGTGGGCTTCCTCTTCCCCCTGGATGCTGGAGCAGCTGGATTGGAGGGGAAGAGGCCGAGGTCACTGAGGAAGAGGCGCTGGGTCTTTGGGGTTGCAGGTGAGGCAAGGGAGGGTGTTTTGGAGGGAGAGGCAACTGAGGACTGCGCAGTGCTCGTGGATGCGTGTGTGTGTACCAGGGCCCCATCCCCTGTGAGTCTGGTTTCAGTCCCCTGACTGTGCATGCGTGTGCGTTTTGTTTGTGGCGTGTGTGTCTGTGTGCTGGATGTGTGTGTGCTGGTGTGTGCCTGTGCCGGTGTGTGTGTGCTTGGGACGGGTAAGGTGCTGGGCAGTGTGGATGGAGCAGAGGCAGGAGGAGTGAGGGACTGTCTGAGGAGGGTCACTGCTGCCGTCAGGGAGGAGTCAATGGACCTATTGCCCCTCTGTAGGTCAGACATGCCCGATGAGATGCCCTCCATGAACGACACCAGCTGAGTCAACAGAGCGGTGTGCGCATGGAGGACACTCAGCATGGCTGTCTGCCCTACATGGAGCTGGCGAAGGAGGTACACAGACTCCTCACTCAGGGCAGCAGGGGACACAGGGGCAGGGGTGCGGTGCCTGGCCCAAAGGAGACACGCTCCCGAACATGGGAGCCTCCACGGACCTGGGGAATGGGAGCCGATGGGAGGGCGGTGGTGGTGCTGGTGGTGGAGGGGACAGCAACACTAGCTGGGGTGTGGTGGCTGCTGACACCCGCCTCCATAAGGGAGTCATCCTCTGAGTTGCTCTGGTCCTCAGCTGAGGTGGATGGTGCTGAGGACTCCTCGGTGTGGCTCCCCTCGCCCTCCGTGCCACTGGGTCCCTCCGACCACTCCTCGGCTGCTGACCCAGTCTGGCTCTCCGGCTCCTCCTGGTCCGTGGAGCTGTCCCCTTCCGTGGCCGTGGATGTATCTGCAAACAATGGGGAAACAGACAGACATCAGTCACCTGCACCAAACGCACACACCACTGTGAGCACAGCACATTACAGAGCAAGCCCTGGCATCATTAGATGTACATTGCCAAAAGTGCCCTAACTGAACAGGAGCAGCCAATTGTCAGTCTGATGCCAACCATGGCACTCACATCCCACATGGCCTTGCACCCATCTGTCTGGTGTCTGTTGGATTGCAACACCCCAGTGTGGACACATGCACCAACTACACAGTAGTTGGACAGTGCAGAGGACACGGTGTAGCATGTGGACATGCACACATCACAGCTCTTGCCACTGAGTCAGTACAGGTTTCCGGATGAAAGGGATGCCCAGAGTCAAATAGGAAATGCATGTGATGCATACCAGCGACAGACACCATGATGCACCCATGTCCTGATAGCCATCGCCACAATGGTGTGCATGTAGCACATGTCACTCCCCTGCAGGATCACCAATAAGTAGACACATGCCATGGCGGAGGCATGACTGCTAAGTCATACATCACTGTCTCAGTGATGTATGACTTGGCAGCCAGACAACAACACTCTGCACTGTGTCACAATAGAAGGTCATGGGGAATGCAAGTCCTGGAGCTGCACAAGTGCACATGTACATCCCCCCCACAACACATCATCTTAACCCTCATCTGTCCAGGTCATACCTATTGGACATATGGGAGACCTGTGACACTACCCTCTGAACCTTAGCCCCTCACAATCTGCTGTGAATGGGGAACAGCTGCCTGAACTTCACATTCGCATACCCCAGTCTGCACGGGCAGCTGATCAAACACCTATGTGACACACAAGTATCGTCTCCTATGGTCACATCTCCAGTGGCATGCTGAGCCCCTACCAAGAAACACCACAGCAGTCCTGGCAACTAATCCACAGCACACTGAGGGTCAAATCACTGTGCACAATGTGTCAGCTGATACACGGGAGTGGGAGTACAGAGTGCATTGCATGGCCTGGAGTAGGCATGACTGTCCTGCCCCACATGAATGAGGGATGAGCCCTGGACAGTGGATAGCTGGCTATGTATGTGTGACACACGTAATCTGCACACTCCTGGGGCCCAAACATTGTTCCCACCCGCTGCATGGGCGTGTGCCACATACCCCAGGCACATGTGGTGGCTCAGCTCAGCAAGTGGACTGCATATCAAAGCAACACGCAGATTACATGTCCGAACACAGGCGTTGTGTGAACAATGGACCCACCCATGATGCCCACAACAGAGTTAGGAAACAGATGCTGTCCCCCACCTTTAGTGAAGCAAACTGCAAGGACACAGTCCCAAGTGACACAATTCCCTGAATGTAAGGGCCACACCTGGGTATCAGATGAGGAGTGGGCAGTGCACAATAGAGGGACATGGCTCCTGGACAACATGACTGCTGCACTGTGGCAGTTGAACCAGGCCAGAGGAGGGCACAAAGCATGTAATACAGAGTTCACAGTGCAGTCTTTGACTCACCCCTCCTTGCTGCTGTCTGGCCTTCAGCTGCCCATCCAGGTCTGGAAACACCACCGCCAGGATCTGGAGCATGTGGGGGGTCAGGGTCCGTGTTCCGCCCCTCCTGCGAGGAGGCGACAGCTTCAGCTGGACCCGTGCAATCCTCCGGGTCCAGCCCCGAAGGTCCTGCCACCTCTTCTGGCAGTTGCGGATCCGGCGCTTGTAGACCCCCACGGACCGGACAGCCCGGACGATGTCCTTCCAGATCTCCTGCTTCCGATGGGCATTAACCTGTCAGGATGACAAAGTGAAAAGGCCATTACTACACATGCAACATATCCGTGCATGACACAGTTGTATATACATGTCTCAATCACAGGGGCACATGATGTACACAGGCAGTGCAAAGCTGCCCATGGACAGTTTGCCAGACGTCACCACATGGTATCATTGCATGGGAAGTAAGACCTTGTTCAAATGCACTGTCACTGCACCATACCTGTCCAGTGCATGTCACTACACACTATGGGGGGTGACAACTACTCAGTGAGCCTGCTAGCCAGTGGCGTGCAGACTTTCAGCCTTGCTAGTCAGACAATATGCACATTCAGAAAGGCAGTGCACAGAACACTCACCTGCTCCCCTGGTGTCCCATACAGCTTGCTGTACTGTGGAAGTAGGCTGTCCAGCAGGGCCTGGTTCTCCTCAAGGCTGAAGGCTGGGGCTCTCTCCACAGTACATGCCATTGCAGGGTCCAGAGGGGCAGAGACAGCAGCAGTGCAGTGGCAGATGTCGTCCTGGAGCATGTAGTGCCGGCAAGTGAGCTCTCAGGGGAACAGCCAGCAATATATATGTGCTGGAGAGGCAGATACTGTCCCTTGTGTCCAAAGTGATAGGTCCAAGTCGTTTGCATCTTCTGAATCTGGCCAATACATGGAATAGCAGCACCAATACACGCCCACAGCATCCTTCAAATCTTCAACTTCATGACATACATGATTTTGCAACATTGTTGTGGGTGACCAACTGAATTTCCAGCAACCGACTCGCTCGAAATTCGAAACGCGTCCGTTGCCAGGCAAGGCCATTGTCAATGGGTGCGCACCGATCGGTCCATTGCAGTACAACGCGTACAGGGGTACAACGCGTACCCGCACACATTGCATGCAATGGGCCGGCTGGGAGCACCGATCGGTCCATTGCAGTACAACGCGTACAGGGGTACAACGCGTACCCGCACACATTGAATGCAATGGGCCGGCCGGGGCACCGATCGGTCCATTGCTGTTCAACGCGTACAGGGTACAACGCTGTACCAGCACACATTGAATGCAATGGGCCGGCCGGGGCACCGATCGGTCCATTGCTGATCAACGCCGTACAGGGGTACAACGCGTACCCGCACACATTGAATGCAATGGGCCGGCCGGGGCACCGATCGGTCCATTGCAGTACAACGCGTACAGGGGTACAACGCGTACTCCGCACACATTGCATGCAATGGGCCGGCCGGGGCACCGATCGGTCCATTGCTGTTCAACGCGTACAGGGTACAACGCGTACCCGCACACATTGAATGGAATGGGCCGGCCGGGGCACCGATCGGACCATTGCTGATCAACGCGTACAGGGGTACAACGCGTACCCGCACACATTGAATGCAATGGGCCGGTCGGGGGCAACGATCGGTCCATTGCAGTACAACGCGTACAGGGGTACAACGTGAACCCGCACACATTGAATGCAATGGGCCGGCCGGGGCACCGATCGGTCCATTGCAGTACAACGCGTACAGGGGTACAACGCGTACCGCACACATTGAATGCAATGGGCCGGCCGGGGCACCGATCGGTCCATTGCAGTACAACGCGCACAGGGTACAACGCTGTACCCGCACACATTGAATGCAATGGGCCGGCCGGGGCACCGATCAGTCCATTGCTGTTCAACGCGTACAGGGGTACAACGCGTACCCGCACACATTGAATGCAATGGGCCGGCCGGGGCACCGATCGGTCCATTGCTGTTCAACGCATCACTGTACAAGTGACTGGCATATGTCACCATGCCTGTCTCAGATGGACATATGCCAGCCACAGATAGCTCCCAGGGAGTGAGGGGCACACCTACATCACGACAGCCTGTCCAAACTTTATCATAAGGCATGTAAGGCTGCATTTCCTATTGTGTGTATGTTGGTGTACATGTTGTCCTGTGGGTGTCACCTGTGGGCAGCCACCGCCAGGCTGTGCACGTGTTCATGGGGACAGGATCCTGGGTGTTACGTGTACATGACCACTGTGATGTGCAACTGTTCATATCTGTGCATGTGCCATGGTCACATTTCACGGTGGTGTATGTGTATGTCATGTCACATACCCCGTGAGTCCCATGTGGGACGGTATGTTTGAGCCAGGGTGTCCCAGTGGCACAATAGTGATGGTCCTCCACAGTCTGTGTGCATGTAGTGTTTACAATGTCTCTGATTTCATGTGCACAATGGGAGACAGTCTCCACATCCACGTTGTGTGTGCATGGACTTTGATGTTGTGCGTGTGTGTGTCACAGACGTCCATGTCTGTCCTGCCGTGGCAAGTGGGACCACTACCTGTGGGGGTCATGGTTGTTTTGCTGTGGTGTATACATGATACTCCATGTAATGCCAGTGTCCATGTGGCAATACAGGGTCCCTGGGAATGTACCTGTTGTTGAGCTGTGGTGCCTGGGGCACATCTGTCCTCACATGTCACTGTGGGGGGTGATTGTGACACGGCAGCAGGAGATGGGAACTGTGACACGGCCTCATGATATCCAATGGGCCAACCTGGGACTAATTGATGCCACTTCTTGGACCGTGTTGACAGATGTTGGCCATGTATGTACCATACATGTCCTTACGGAACTGCACACTTCATGTAGTTGTGCCTCATAATGATGTATGTTGGGATATTGAGTGTGTTCAATGCCGCATATGTGGGGTGACTGACAATCTTGCTTACTTCTCCTCTGCACTGCAGGGCTCCTGCTGTCCATCGACCATTCCCAGACCTGGCAACGATGGTGGAACGGGACAGCATCCGACGGTACCGCTTCACCAGGCAGCTGATTGAGGATTTGGCAGTGCAGTTGTCCCCACATTTGCAGCCTGGCCGGCCGTATCCTACAGCGCTGACCCCCAAGGTGAAGGTGATGGCAGCCCTACACTTCTTTGCCACCGGTACCTTCCAACATACTGTGGCGACTGCTGGTGGGATGTCACAGACCATGTTGAGCCGTGTGCTCCGCGATGTTTTGGCGGCATTGTTGCTATTCCTGAACCGGTACATCTATTTCCCTAGACTGCGACGACTCACTGACGTGAAGAGTGACTTTTATGCCCTGGGGAGGATGCCGCATGTCATTGGCTCCATTGATGGGACACATGTGGCTTTGGTACCACCACAGGCCCAGGAGCAGGCCTACAGGAACCGCAAGCACTACCACTCGGTCAATGCACTGGTGGTGTGTCTTGCAGACATGACCATCACACACGTGTATGCCCGTTTCCCTGGTTCAGCACACGATGCCTTTGTGATGAGGAGTAGTCGCATCCCCAGGATGATGGCACAGATGCAGAACCAGCGTGCCTGGCTTGTCGGTGTGTACTGACTTTGTGCCATTGTGTGTGATCTGATCTGTAGTATTCCGCCCACTTTTCCAAGTCAGCTAATGTGCACTTGTCTGTCCGTAGGTGACTCGGGATACCCCAACATGCCGTGGTTGCTGACACCCCTCAGGAACCCTGTGACACCAGCCCAGATGCGCTACAATGAGGCACATGGTCGGACCAGGAGAGTGATTGAGCGGACATTTGGTCTCCTGAAGAGCCGCTTCCGCTGCCTGGACAAGACCGGAGGGTCCCTCCCATATGCCCCTGCGAAAGTGTGCAAGATTATCATCGTCTGCTGCATGCTCCACAACCTGGCAGTGCGGAAGGAGTTGCCTCTCATCCAGGATGACAATGACCAACATCCGCCACCTGTGGAGGATCCTGGCCTGGACCACGATGCCAGTGACGATGATGATGATGATGATGAGGGTGATGTCCGCACACAGCTCATCAACAACTTCTTTAGCTGAATGTGAGTATCCTGAGGTGTCATGTCAATGATGTGAGTTGGCATGATATGTGTAGGTGGTGCTCTGGTGCTGTTGGAGTGTGTCCATGGGCTACTTGACTGGATGTGTGTTGCGATGTGTGCTTACAGGTGGGCTGTACTCCCCAACAGTGTTGACATGCTAACTTGGTTCTGGGTGGGTATCTTGTAACATGTATTGTGCATGAGTTTTGCTGTTCTGTCCTGTACTCCATTGCTTTTGACTGTGTGTCATTTCTGTCCTTCACAGGGTACTTTCAGATTCGTTTGGTCAACTGTGTCCACCGACGACGTGATTGCACTTCCAGGGTGGTAGCTGTTGTGTCCCTACAGGTGATGTGCGCCACACCCATGGACTTCCTTCCGTCTACAGTTGTTGACTGTGTGCCCACTGCCAGGTGGGATTACCTTGCATCTGTAGTGGTTACGACATGTTGCAACTGTGTAATAAACCTGTGCTTCACTTTGTGATGTGCGTTGTCTGTGGTCACACATTTGACTGCCATTTGCTTACTGCACCTGTGGGCTACTTGACTACAACTGGGAATGGGTGTGGTGTCTGTGCATTGCACCGTCTTCCCTGGCAACATCAGTGTAGGCAATGAGTCAGATGGCCTAGGTGTGTATGTGTTGTGTAGCCCTGGTGGTGTGTCTCCTCATATGTGTCACGTTGCCTTTACTCACATGCCTGTGTTGTACTTGCTGTTGCAGTTCGCATACACAGTGTAATTTTGCAGTTCATCATCCCCATAACAGCACCCACATTGGAATCACAACAGAGGCAAGTATGGTGTATTAGTGTGTTTATTGTGATACATTTGTGTGAATAGTGCATAGGATGGGTAGTGCTGTACATAAATTTTGCAATCAGAAGTTCCTAGGTGAATTGAAAGTCCTGGTAGACAGAATCCCCAGTATCGGGGCCACAGTTGTCTGAGACATTGGTCCAACTTGTACTCCCCATGCAATGTGTGAGAGTAGTGTTGCCGTTAACAGAGTGAACAGTCTGTGCACAAAGGTGAACATCCAGAACAGGTTCAGGCTTCCTGGGAGTTGCGCTTGGCCATCGGCCTCTCACTTGCCCCTCTTCGGACGACCCTCTTCTTGGGGGGCCCTCAAGTACAGGCTGCTGCGGTGCAGGGGACTCTCCGCCAGAGTTATCCTCCCTCCCTGTGGCAGTTGCAGTTTGGGCAGCACCAGATGTTGTTGGCACACAGGGAGGTGTGGACTGGTTGCTGTTCATCTGGCGGAGGCATTGTAAAATGTCCCTGTGCACCGCCGTCATCTCATGCAGTGCATCCCACTTGGACTCCACGCGGGACATGTGTGAGTCCACGCGGGACATGTGTGTCTCCATGTGGGACATGTGAGAGTCCAAGCGGGCATGATGGGCAGCCTGCTGCTGTTGCATGTCTCTGAGGAGCCCCACTACCTGGCTGAGGTCTTTGGTGCTGGACTGGTACGCATCAGCTATGCGTACCAGTTGTGGGTCGTCATGCACACCAGCAACCTCTGCAAGCAGCGACCTCTGTCTCCCACCCCTCCCACCACCCCTGCTGACATGTGCAGTGCGTGCAGTGGCACGCACAGATGACCCTGGTCCACCTTGGAGGTTGGTGGTGGTGGTGGTGTCCATGGCCCCAGGTTGGTCCAGGGTCCCTGTGCTGGTGTTGCTCCTTGTTCTGTCCATGTCAGCAGGGATGGTATTTGTGTTGACAGTCGTTGGAGGGGGTGGGTGCAGGGGGTGCAGCTGGTGGTCCTGCTGGTGCTGCAGCTGGTGGTCCTGCTGGTGCTGCATGTAGACTTGCACCGGATGTGCCAGGTTGGTCTTCTTCGTCCGAGGAGGGCAGAGGCTGTACGACACCAGTGAGCTCCGCATCCTCTTGAGCCTGGGACTGGGACTCCTCAGCGTCTGCTGCTGTGTCCCCATCATCACCTGTTTTTGGGAGACACACACAATGTATGTTATGTTTCTGTAGGCATCAATGGTCGACACACCTGACAGTTGTGACTGTGCCTCTGGGTGCGGGCCTGTACATTGCATTGTCCTAAGTCGTCACAGTCAGGTGTTGATATTGGTGTGGCACATTGTCCTGCATTATTTGGGCATTTCTATGTATTTGTTGGGGTGTGAACATGGTCTGCATTGGTTGTGTTTGGTTGACAGCCGGCCCTCCTTCCCACCCACCCAGCCAGTCAGTTATCCCACCATGGACTGTGCTTGCATTGCAGGGAGTGGAAGTTGTCTCTCAGGATGTCAGTCAGTGGTGTCCTGCTGTTTGTTGGTGCACAGTTGCCAGCAGGGCCTTGTGCTCCCCACAGCAGTAGCCAGTGTCAGCCATCTTGTGAGTCCTTCTCCACTCCCTGTGATGTGAGCATGGTTCAGGGTGGTGTTGATGGGCCAGTTGTGAGGCTGAGCAATATCTGTGCCTACTACTCCCATCATGCTTTTGCCTCCACCCCCTTCCCAGCATGCCCATGCTTCCTTCCTTTGACTCTGCTTCCCTGTGGGGTGGGCTGGCTGTGCTGACAGGATGGCTGGGAGTGTTGTCCTGGCAGTTGTTTGGCTAAAAGTCCCAAGAGTGTCCCTGTGCTTCACACAACATAACCCAGGGTGGTGGTTCTTTGTGGGATCTTGAGTTAGGATGGGAGGCATTGCATTCTACCAGGTGGGTTCTGTGGAGTTTGTGTTGAGGGGGTGTGAGGGGAGGTGCTTGTGACTATGGTCAGTGCTGCAAGTCCTCCTTCCCACCCAGCCAGCCAGATGTCCCACCATGGAACGTGCTTGCATTGCAGGGAGTGGAAGTTGTCTCTCAGGATGTCAGTCAGTGGTGTCCTGCTGTTTGTTGGTGCACAGTTGCCAGCAGGGCCTTGTGCTCCCCACAGCAGTAGCCAGTGTCAGCCATCTTGTGAGTCCTTCTCCACTCCCTGTGATGTGAGCATGGTTCAGGGTGGTGTTGATGGGCCAGTTGTGAGGCTGAGCAATATCTGTGCCTACTACTCCCATCATGCTTTTGCCTCCACCCCCTTCCCAGCATGCCCATGCTTCCTTCCTTTTGACTCTGCTTCCCTGTGGGGTGGGCTGGCTGTGCTGACAGGATGGCTGGGAGTGTTGTCCTGGCAGTTGTTTGGCTAAAAGTCCCAAGAGTGTCCCTGTGCTTCACACAACATAACCCAGGGTGGTGGTTCTTTGTGGGATCTTGAGTTAGGATGGGAGGCATTGCATTCTACCAGGTGGGTTCTGTGGAGTTTGTGTTGAGGGGGTGTGAGGGGAGGTGCTTGTGACTATGGTCAGTGCTGCTAGTCCTCCTTCCCACCCAGCCAGCCAGATATCCCACCATGGAACGTGCTTGCATTGCAGGGAGTGGAAGTTGTCTCTCAGGATGTCAGTCAGTGGTGTCCTGCTGTTTGTTGGTGCACAGTTGCCAGCAGGGCCTTGTGCTCCCCACAGCAGTAGCCAGTGTCAGCCATCTTGTGAGTCCTTCTCCACTCCCTGTGATGTGAGCATGGTTCAGGGTGGTGTTGATGGGACAGTTGTGGGGGGGCAATATGTGTGACTGCGACTCCCATGATGCTATTGGCTACACTGACTTGGCCAGCATACACAGAATTCCTTCCTTTGAGTGGTCTTCACTGTGTGTTGGTGTTGTTGTGGTGGCTACATGTCTGGATGTGTTTGTTAGTTCTATTTGTGCCACTGCCTAGCTGTAGTTGTAGTTGTGTTTGTACATGTGATGGCACGGTTGGATGTAACTTTTTTGATGGTATGTGTTGTGCTTATCTGACTGACATACGCATTTTGGGATGATTCTGTTCTGGTTGCTGTGTAATTGCTATGAGTGCATGGTTTGACTCTCCCTTGACAGAGATGTGTGTGTGTTTTGTGGCAGAATATTGTGTACATTTGTTGTGTACTCACCAGGCTCTGGGATGTTCTCCTAGTCCATATACGCTCACTGGCGGAAGGATGGCCCGCACCTTCTCCTCCCAGGGCCTGAGGTATATTGGCTTGGCAGGAGGGCCACTGCCGGTGTATTGGCTGATGATGTAGTCTTTCTTGAGCAGGTCCCGTACCCTCCTGCGCACGTCATACCACCTGTTCTGGATGTCGGTCCTTGTGCGCAGACATGGTGATTGTGCGTTCACCCTGTTGATGATCCTCTCCCACATCTTGGTTTTCTGGGAGATGGGGGTCTGTTGGACCAGTGTGCCAAACAGCTGTGGCTCTACCCTGAGGATCTCGCTCTACCATGACTTCCAATTCACAATCTAGGAACTTGTGATTCTTCTTGGGGGCATGGTGATGGGTGGTGATGGTGAGTGATGTGTGTGTTGGTGTGCAGGTTAGGGTGTGTGAGTGTGTGTTTTGCTGGGTGTATGTGAGGTAGGTATTTGTTGGTGTGCTGATGGTGTGTGGCTTGTGTGAGGGATGAGCTGTGGGTGTGTGGTTGCTTTCTCTTGGGTGCTGGCAGTGGAATGGCATTTGCAAAGGCTCATGGTTGTGATTTGTTTCCTTTATATAGGTGGAGTTGTGGGTGTGTCTTTGTTCTCTGTCCCCACCCCACCCAGTATTTATTGGCTTGGTAATTGCTTGTTTGGCCTTTTTTGGGTGTTTTTTCCTTTGTGCTGTTTGTGTATGTTGGAAACGTTCTTGTGACCGAGTCGGACCCTGCATTTGTCTCGTACGGTGTTCTCCGCTTCGCTCGCGCTGTGTTTGTGCAGTTTTCTATGCTGCGTACGCGTCGGTCGCGGTGTTTTGTGTTGCTTCGGCTCGGTTTTGTATGCGTGTCGGTCGTACGGCTTGTCCTCCGTCCGACTCGGTCGTGGTTTTCGCGCCTTGCATCGTACTTTGCGGTTTGGAGTTCGCGTGTACGCTTCGGTCGGATTTGTTCCGGGTGCGTGTCGGTCGGTTCGATTCGCGTGTTTTTCCGGCCGGATTGCTGTTTTCCGTGCGGCTCGGTCGTTCGGCTTGGGTTCGGTACGTGTCGGTCGGATTTTGCACGCCTTGCATCGTACTTGGCGTGTCGGGCGCCACAGGTACGTGTCGGTCGGTATAATTTCCAGCTCCGAGTCGGTCGGTGCTTTTTCCGGCCCGAATCGGAATCGACCCCTATGTCTTAGAATGTAGCTGTAATTTGGCCTGCGTGGGGAGTACTAAGCTGCCGGTGCACAAACGGGTTTTACAGCATATTAGGGCAATTAGCAATAATGACCCTAATTACCCGGTAGCACGACATTTCAAAGAACATCATAATAACAACCTCAAACATCTTAAATACTACGTCATAGATACTGTCCCGGTACAGAGAAGGGGTGGTGACAGAGAAGGAAAACTCAGAAGTTTAGAAACCCATTATATTCTAGAGCTCGACACTAAACTGCCAGGGGGGCTTAATATGAGTGAGGATTTGTACACTTACTTATAGAACATCTAGGCCCCCCAATATTTCATTGATCCAACTCTAGAAATTGTGAATCAAAAAATATTTCCTTTTCAATGATAGATAACGGTATCGGTTTTAATAATCAGTCCCCGTATCTTTGCACATTTTGCACGTTTTGTACTTTTTCCTCACCGAACTTAATCATGAGCTTTTATGTATAATTGAATTTTATCCCTTTTAACATTTGGAAATGTATTTATTGTTATTTATTGAAAAATGGATGATATGTATATTTATAGAATGTATATGTATTTATTTAGAATTATTTATTTACATATGTATAAATGTATTTATGATTGTGGGAAACATTTGGAAATTAATACAAAAATACTCTTTGAGACATCAAAAAATTCCTATACAAGCTTGATTTTGCACTTGCTGTTTTTGCACAGGAGAGAACATACAGTTGCTGTAAATAATGCCAATAGAGTAGAAGTTGTACTATACAGGCAACTAAACAATATAAGGTTTTTAGAAACATTTGCACTGTACAATTGGAGATACGGGCTCGCTAGCTCACTTTGCACTTTATAACTTATTGCACTTCATTAGCACTTTATCTTTTAACACTTTTCTTATTCCTTTTAACACTTTTCTTACTCCTTTTATTCAAGTCTGTTTTAAAGTATAGATCCATGTAAATAAAATCCAGACAATGGACATATAGCTCATTTATGCATTAAAATTAATTTTCCAAGAAACAACATAAAGGAATAGTTATTAACTATTCTTGTAATGGAGTTGTTTGGGTTTTGCATTTTAAAAATATGGAATGTTTTATGCATTTATGCATGTATTAAGAATCAAGAGATTTGTTTCATAAATACTTTGTCTATGTCTATGGATCAATTACCATACTGTGACTTTAAAAAGGGAGTAGTCACAAAGCAATGTTGTCATGTGATCAAGGCAGGGATCTGCCGAAACGCGTCATGGCTGGCTGGCGGTGTATTCAACTAATAAATTAATTGCACCAAATCTGGGTCTACGCTCGTTCTTTCCTTCAGGAGAAGGTACTGGTAAACGAGTTTTGTGGCATATATATGTATATATACACACACACACACACACACATATATATGTACATATATTTGAATTTATATATATTTATTAGGCAAAACAATTTTTATTTTATATTTTATTTGTAATAATTAAATCAGGCTACATTTGTGTTTTGGCTATATATATGTTTGTTAATTTTTTACTTATAACTTATTTTAATATTTTCAATTTAATGTGTAATAAACATTGTTTAATATTTAGTTTGATATTTTTTAAATATTGTACATATATGCAGATATATATGTATATATTTTAGTTACATTACTTATTAAAAAGATTTATTTTTACCTATATTATTTTGTAGTTTAATATTTCAAATAAATTACTTATGATATTATATATATTGAAATTTCAATAGTCTTACATTTATTTTGGACGATATTCTGTTCCATTATTTTTTTGACAGGACATTTCCGTAGTTTACATTTAAAATGCAAACTCGATATTCTTGTAGACAATATATTTGACACAATATTCATGTCATTCGATATTGTTGTTCTCAACTTTCTCTCATACAACCTGGTGATGAAGGGGATGAAGTCTTTCCAGTTGGATGGTTTGTGGTTAAATTACTCTTATCCCTTGATGAGTTATGAATCAGCATGAGCGATACTTTTCATTGGTATTAAAGGCTGGGACACATGTGAAGCAGGCATTGTTCCAGTCACGATAGGAGAGGACTAGGACTGCCCAGTGGTTCTGACATCTGCTTCAGAGAGGTACTTTTTGACTTTGTATAAGAGAGCGTTGTTACCATGCTGTTTGCATTTTCTTTGTGATGTGTTGGCTAAGTCAATAACATTTTATTTGTAATGTGTAAAGCAAAGGAACTCTGTTCTGAAAAAGTGTCAGAAGGTAAATCTATATACATGCATATTGTAGAGGCAAACCTGGATTTTGGTTTTCTTTTGGAGTTAACATTGATGATAGGTTCAGTCTTTGTGGGGATATGTTTTTTTCAATAGGTGATTGACATCCAAGTTCAGATCCTCTACTTACCGTCCCTTAGTCAGTCGATGTCTGATTGTGGAGAATATGAAAAATAGATAAGAATTATCAGAATATTAATGGGTCTTGATCCTGTACTTAGGAAAGAATAATCTGAAGGTCTCAGTAGGAAATTCACTCTGTTGTGATTAGCCTCTAATTGTTTTTCCTTTTTACGCAGCTCGGGATTGACTCCCAAAGATAACTTACACTCTTTGAGTGAGTTTACTACTTTAGGCTATTCACGAAATCTGAGTGTAAGTTACTACAAAAAAAAGCAGTAGTAAGTCAAGTGCCACACATGGTACATCACTGGCAGTGCAACACCCACCCTCATATACAAAAAAAAGGAGGTAGAGACTAAAGCTCTTAATGGAAATAATGGTAAATTGAATGAAATAATTTTAAATAGTTACAAATATAAAAAATTTAATTAATGTCAACAAAATAGTACATATTTATTATTTCATTATAATATATTTTAAATAACTTATTTTGAATTTTAAAAATTGTAGCAATACATTTCATTAAAAAGAACTAAATTAATTGTAATTAACTCTATACGTCACTTTTAATAATTATTAATGTACATTAAACAACATTTTATTTCTTTAGGTTGGAATTTATTTTTATTGTACATTTAAGGGAAATTATTTTTAATTTAATTTATTATGTTTCCACTAATTAAAGATGCATTTCAAAATTAATATAATTGTACTGTAGCTTTTTATTGTCTTCAACATTTAAAGTAATATATAAAATGAAATGACATGAATATTTAACATAACAAATATCTTCAATATTTATTTTCTAGGTAAATACATTTTTTAAATTTTCCCTATACTTTACCATAGGAAGACTTCGTAGTCGATGGTTAATGTCTGAGTATTACATGATGAACAGCTCTGCTATTTACACATGAAATCAGTTACATTTTCATTTTGCCATCACCATAGTTTTTCAGTTATGTTATGAAAGATTGTCTAGTAGGAAGACATAGGATGGGAAAATGAAAGATAGTCAGAGACAGAAATGAAGTTAAATTCTTTACACTTTTAAAAAAAATATATGAGAGGCTGTGTCATATTACATACCCAGATTATAAAACCTGTCTGCTAAAATTAGGGGATTTTTCTCTGTACAATGCACTTTGCTAGACAGCCCACTCAAGCAATGGTAAACCTTTAGAAACACAGAAAATCAGAGTGGTCTGATCCAATGTCAAACCCCTCACTTTCTGTAATTCTTATTGTACGTTTTTAACGAATGGATGACATTAACTCTATAAAACAGCTAAAAGTTTCTTGAGCCAGACCTTAAAGGACCCTCAACAATTACAGGATGACATCAATTTCATATATGCAGTATCAAAATTTTAAATGCTGGTACGTCTTTTTATTATCTGAGTAAATGGATAACAATAGCATTTGCCACTGACCGCAGTGCAGACACTTTTCTTCCTAGTGTGAACTGGTCAGTCAGTGGGAATGGGACATTGTGAACATGGGACAATATGTGCATGGAAGACTGTCTTTAGAACTAAATGTACATTTAACATTCTGGTTTGAAAATGACACACACAAACACACAAATGTATGCATGCATGCATGCAAATACACTCATAGAGTTAGCACAAAATGCAAATGCAGACCACACCACATTGACATTAGCATAAACCTAAAATGGCATGTTAATCCACATTAATAGAAAATAAACTCCTAGTAGTGTGTACCTGCACTGTGTTGCATAATGGCACACCAGAAAACCAATGAAGGATGCTAAGTGGGGTGGAGAGGGTATCAGTCATCATAAAGCAGAATGTTTCATGCACAAGGGATCCTAACAACGTTGCACAATCTAGTGTATGCACAAATAGTGTGTATTTAGGCTAAATCCCATGGATTTGGGAGTTCCAAGCAGGGCCAGACTGGGAACCGAAACCGGCCCTGGCAAAGATCTCGGCCGGCCCCGGGGGGGAGGAGGGGAGGCGGGCGTGCTAGTGGAAAGCTTTGTGCTGCTTTTGTTGCAGGGGGCCGATATTGCAGCTATGCTGCAAAACCGCTCCCGGTAACAAAAACGGCCCCCAGGGGTCTAAAACTGGCCCCCACCCTGGCCGCCCACCGGAGAAACGCCCGGTGCCCGCTACAACCAGTCCAGCCTGGTTCCAAGTGGTTTTAAGATTGTTAAAAATCAGCCTCACACTGTTATTCCTCCATTAAATCGGGTTTTACTTGGAATTGCACAGTACTGGTGAAGATTTACAGCATGGTAATGGTGACGTTGCATTGTTGCTTTACAGTGCAACTTGTAATCATTCACTGAAATTGGGCAACAGCCTGATGTTATTGTTAAAAACGACTGCAGCAATCGTGGACGATTGTTGTACACCAAAGTTGATTGAATGAGAAGACAAGGTGAACAGAATGGTAAACTGATTTTTTTCCATTGTAAAACCACTTGGAACTTCCAAATCCATGAGGTTTTACAGACACATTTACCACCTGCTATGAGCTTGTGGGTTGGGCTGAGAGCGAGGGAGGTGGGCTTGGTGAGAAGGAGAGCAAACAAGAAGGTTTTTTCTGGCAGAGGTGAGCATTGGGCAATGAGGGTTTGTTGCTGTTGCAGCCAAAGTCTAATAGGATTTTTCTGGCTGCCCCTCTGCATGAGTATTGCTTCCAAACCCACACTACTAGCATCCACAGATACAATGCATTCCTTACCAATCACATAAGATTTTAAAAATGGAGCACCAATAATTTCTTTCTTAAGTACATCAAACGACAATTGTTGATCATTCCCCCAAACAAATTTTGCATTTTTCTTTAACAATAGTCTTAACGGATGCACTATAGTAGAGTAGTTTTGTACGAATTACCATAAAATTCAGTAAGACCTAAAAATGACAATAATTGCTCTTTTGTTGTAGGTGCGGGGGCATTAGAAATACTTTGTACATGGTTGAATTTAGGCTTGATACCCTCACAGGAAATTTCATGACCCAAATACTCAACTTTGCTCTGCCTAAATTTGCATTTGGAAAACTTCAAAGTCAACCCCTTGTCTTGCACCCTCCTTAACACCACATCCAAATTCTTGTCATGTTCTTCACATGTTCCTCCAAAAATTAAAATATCGTCCTGAAATGTAATAGCTCCCTTACAGCCTTCCAATAGCTCCTTCATTAAACGCTGAAAAACAGAAGCAATCTCGGATTAGGCCAAGGCCATCTGTAGATGCACCAAGTACATCAAACTTGGAAGTGGGAGACTATGAACTGTTAACGGATCTACAGTCGTTGGATACTGGAATACAAATGTCTCACACAATCAATCCATCAAATTGGCAAAGGGGAGGCAATGGAAATATTCCATCTCAAATCTCTCATGGCTCTGAATTGGTAATTTGGAAAAAACCAGATACCCCCTTTAAAAATATATCTAAATTCACTCCGGTTACAGCCAAAGATTCTGTGGATGTATTCAATGAAATGGTAGTGGCGCAAATTAAGAAACTAAATATGTCTATGAATAAAGAGAAAAGAAAAATTACTGGCCATGAAAGGAAATATGAACAATTAATGGCGAAATTGAGAATGGATGGAGACATCGTAATTCGAAATTCAGATAAAGGGGGTAATTTAGTGCTGTGGCCCTTAACAGATTATATGATGGAAGCCAATAGCCAACTGAATAACACTGAATGCTATCGGAAAAGCACTCCCCTCAAATACAAAATCATGCAAGACCAACTACATACTAAATTTTTAGCATGGAAGAGTTCAGGCCTTCTGAATTTGGAGGAATTTAAATACCTAAAAAGGAGCATCCAAAACCCCTGTAATATATTTCATTCCGAAAATTCACAAAAATATGGAGAAGCCACCAGGTAGGCCAATTATTTCGGCTTGCGATGGACCGCTAGAGAATCTATCAAAATATATAGATTACTTCCTGCAAGAGCACGTTCATAAACTGGAATCATATGTGCAGGACACCAGTGATTTTATACGAAAGATTCAGAACATAACGTGGCAGGAAGGGTACCTATTAATAACTCTAGATGTATCTTCTCTATATACATGTATACGCAATCGGGATGGTATGAAGGCAGTGGAATATTTTTTATCAAGAAGACCTATTGAATATCTGCATCACAACAGAATGCTATTGGACATGTTGATCTTTTGTCTGGAAAACAATTTCTTTCTATTTAATAAGCAGATGTTCCAACAAATACAGGGTGTTGCCATGGGAGCCAGCTTCTCCCCCAGTTATGCGTGCATGTTTATGGGCTGGTGGGAGGAGCTGGTCCTACGGAAGGAGTATGATTCCATTTATGAGGGAAAAGTAATATCCTGGTTGCGATATATTGATGACTTGCTGATTATATGGAATGTAACTGTGAAAGAAGTCAATGATTTTATTACTTCTATCAATGTTAATAACGTGAATCTTGCATTTACATTTGATATAAGTGAAGAATGTGTTTCATTTTTAGATGTCAAAGTCAAAGTAGTAAGCAACATTTTAACAACTTCCTCTTCCGTAAAAAACGGCTGGCAACACCCTGTTGCATGCGTCAAGCTCGCATCCCCACATTTAATCCATAGTATCCCCTATGGGGAGATGCTGCGGCTGCGCAGGATTTGCAGCAATACACTGGAGTTGGAAAAACATCAATCTGAAAGTAGAGAACGGTTTTTGCAGCAGGGTTATAGCTCTAGTGTAATTGAGACAGCCATCCGTAAATCTAGGGCAATGGCCAGAGAAGATCTTTTACTGTACAGGGACAGGTCTCATAAGGTTAGTGAGATAGATTCAAGCAATTCCAAAGAGCCAGTGAGATTAATCTTAACATATTGTCGAGCAGGAACGCCAATTACGCAAGATTATACATCGTAATTGGCACATAGTCAAAGAAGATCCTATTATAGGAAGTTCCCTCCCGGATTCCCCTCTATCACATTTAGGAAATCAGTATCTATGGCAAATGTTTTGGTCAAGAGTAGTCCAGAAAATAAGAATGTAGAAGGTTGGTTGACTGCTAGAAAAGGGTTCTTTAAATGTACAAATTGTAAGGCATGTACATATGGAGAGAATAGAACCACATACATGACAGCGTTCAACGATAAGCCCGACAATATTAAATTTCATCTGCCTTGCAAGACTGAATTTGCAGTCTATGTCTTAGAATGTAGCTGTAATTTGGCCTGCGTGGGGAGTACTAAGCTGCCGGTGCACAAACGGGTTTTACAGCATATTAGGGCAATTAGCAATAATGACCCTAATTACCCGGTAGCACGACATTTCATAGAACATCATAATAACAACCTCAAACATCTTAAATACTACGTCATAGATACTGTCCCGGTACAGAGAAGGGGTGGTGACAGAGAAGGAAAACTCAGAAGATTAGAAACCCATTATATGCTAGAGCTCGACACTAAACAGCCAGGGGGCTTAATATGAGTGAGGATTTGTACACTTACTTATAGAACATCTAGGCCCCCAATATTTCATTGATCCAACTCTAGAAATTGTGAATCAAAAAATATTTCCTTTTCAATGATAGATAACGGTATCGGTTTTAATAATCAGTCCCCGTATCTTTGCACATTTTGCACGTTTTGTACTTTTTCCTCACCAAACTTAATCATGAGCTTTTTATGTATAATTGAATTTTATCCCTTTTAACATTTGGAAATGTATTTATTGTTATTTATTGAAAAATGGATGATATGTATATTTATAGAATGTATATGTATTTATTTAGAATTATTTATTTACATATGTATAAATGTATTTATGATTGTGGGAAACATTTGGAAATTAATACAAAAATACTCTTTGAGACATCAAAAATTCCTATACAAGCTTGATTTTGCACTTGCTGTTTTTGCACAGGAGAGAACATACAGTTGTGGAAATAATGCCAATAGAGTAGAAGGTGTACTATTCAGGCAACTAAACAATATAAGGTTTTTAGAAACATTTGCACTGTACAATTGGAGATACGGGCTCACCTAGCTCACTTTGCACTTTATAACTTATTGCACTTCATTAGCACTTTATCTTTTAACACTTTTCTTATTCCTTTTAACACTTTTCTTACTCCTTTTATTCAAGTCTGTTTTAAAGTATAGATCCATGTAAATAAAATCCAGACAATGGACATATAGCTCATTTATGCATTAAAATTGATTTTCCAAGAAACAACATAAATGAATAGTTATTAACTATTCTTGTAATGGAGTTGTTTGGGTTTTGCATTTTAAAAATATGGAATGTTTTATGCATTTATGCATGTATTAAGAATCAAGAGATTTGTTTCATAAATACTTTGTCTATGTCTATGGATCAATTACCATACTGTGACTTTAAAAGGGAGTAGTCACAAAGCAATGTTGTCATGTGATCAAGGCAGGGATCTGCCGAAACGCGTCATGGCTGGCTGGCGGTGTATTCAACTAATAAATTAATTGCACCAAATCTGGGTCTACGCTCGTTCTTTCCTTCAGGAGAAGGTACTGGTAAACGAGTTTTGTGGCATATATATATATATATACACACACACACACACACACATATATATGTACATATATTTGAATTTATATATATTTATTAGGCAAAACAATTTTTATTTTATATTTTATTTGTAATAATTAAATCAGGCTACATTTGTGTTTTGGCTATATATATGTTTGTTAATTTTTTACTTATAACTTATTTTAATATTTTCAATTTAATGTGTAATAAACATTGTTTAATATTTAGTTTGATATTTTTTAAATATTGTACATATATGCAGATATATATGTATATATTTTAGTTACATTACTTATTAAAAAGATTTATTTTTACCTATATTATTTTGTAGTTTAATATTTCAAATAAATTACTTATGATATTATATATATTGAAATTTCAATAGTCTTACATTTATTTTGGACGATATTCTGTTCCATTATTTTTTTGACAGGACATTTCCGTAGTTTACATTTAAAATGCAAACTCGATATTCTTGTAGACAATATATTTGACACGATATTCATGTCATTCGATATTGTTGTTCTCAACTTTCTCTCATACAACCTGGTGATGAAGGGGATGAAGTCTTTCCAGTTGGATGGTTTGTGGTTAAATTACTCTTATCCCTTGATGAGTTATGAATCAGCATGAGCGATACTTTTCATTGGTATTAAAGGCTGGGACACATGTGAAGCAGGCATTGTTCCAGTCACGATAGGAGAGGACTAGGACTGCCCAGTGGTTCTGACATCTGCTTCAGAGAGGTACTTTTTGACTTTGTATAAAAGAGCGTTGTTACCATGCTGTTTGCATTTTCTTTGTGATGTGTTGGCTAAGTCAATAACATTTTATTTGTAATGTGTAAAGCAAAGGAACTCTGTTCTGAAAAAGTGTCAGAAGGTAAATCTATATACATGCATATTGTAGAGGCAAACCTGGATTTTGGTTTTCTTTTGGAGTTAACATTGATGATAGGTTCAGTCTTTGTGGGGATATGTTTTTTTCAATAGGTGATTGACATCCAAGTTCAGATCCTCTACTTACCGTCCCTTAGTCAGTCGATGTCTGATTGTGGAGATTATGAAAAAATAGATAAGAATTATCAGAATATTAATGGGTCTTGATCCTGTACTTAGGAAAGAATAATCTGAAGGTCTCAGTAGGAAATTCACTCTGTTGTGATTAGCCTCTAATTGTTTTTCCTTTTACGCAGCTCGGGATTGACTCCCAAAGATAACCTACACTCTTTGAGTGAGTTTACTACTTTAGGCTATTCACAAAATCTGAGTGTAAGTTACTACAAAAAAAAGCAGTAGTAAGTCAAGTGCCACACATGGTACATCACTGGCAGTGCAACACCCACCCTCATATACAAAAAAAAGGAGGTAGAGACTAAGGGGCCCATTACGATGGCGGGCGGAAGCACTACCGCCGTGCTGGCGGATGCAAAAACCACCAGTTACCGCCGGCACGCAGCAGTCCACACGCCCGCCCAATTACGATGCGAAAAGCAGGCCAAACACCGCCGGCAAGCCAGCAACACCGTCCGCCATCAAAGTGCGCCCGTACACGTAGCGGCGCAGCCCAACTGACACACACCGTCCGACGAAACACGTCCCGCCCGGCGCATAAATTACGATGCCGCAAACAAACGGCTCCCACGGCCAAGAGATACCGTACGTGAAAGAGAGGCGGTAACACGGACGCAGAGCACGGACAACGAAGAAGCGGCACCCCGGGCATGAATCCAGCACTGCAGGCCCTTCCCATGCTTCTGCTGATGCACCACCAAGGACGCAACGCACCGCGGAGACGCAGGTAGGCACACACACAACAAGTGCACGCAAACAGCGCACACAGTGCAAGGGCGGAAAAAGAGGACAACCCCCACCAGCGCGTGTACACAACACATCCACCATCGCATCCACAGATGACACACAGGCCAAATCGTAACATCGCAGAACACATGTGTACACACCACCTGGGACTAGGAACCAACCACCCCGTCACGGCCCCAAAGCGCCGATGACGCCGCCACACATGCGCCCAACGCAGAGGCCAACCGCAGCGCCATGCATGCGTCGCACACAGACACAGGGACACAACCAAGCAGCACACACACCAGCCCCACCCCGAACGCACATGACACGTGACAGGCCGGCCACAGACATGTACCCAACGCCCAATTCACGGACAACACCCAACGCCACACAACCGACGCACACATGTCAGTGAAGTCACGCAACAGCAGGACACACCCCAGTGTAACAAACATGGCGAAGCACACAGCGGCGGCAACACCAACTAGGAGAAGCAGGGCCCCTTCGGGAAGAGGAACGCCAGTACCACACTGAAAAACCCATACCACCCTGCACATATGAACAAGACACATGAAACGGAACACCAAAGAGCCCGGTGACCGACAACAGGTGGCCCAAGAATTACATCCACACACAAGGCCCAACGCAGAGCGGAAAGGCAGGCTGCCGCCCACACAAGGGAGAGCAGACAGCACTGAATGACCTTCCATTCCAACTCCGAAACCACAGCCCCACGACAGAAGCCGGTGAATACAGCCATTGTCCAAGAATAGACCAACACAGGCATGCCGAGGAGACCGACCACACGGCAGATAGCGCATATCACAGAAGCACACAACGGACGGGGAAGAAAGAAGAAAACACTCCCCCATGTCGGCCACATGCAAGTTAATTGGAAGGAGTCACACAGCACTGACCTTGAACTGTCTGAGAAGCATGTGGGAAGAGGGCCCGTGTCCTCCAAACAAGCAAACAGAACACAAGTCCTGTCTCCCCACGACAACACAGAGCTCACAGCAACCCCGGAGCGTGCACATTGCAGACTGCACACACAGCCGGAG